>JAHLJT010002046.1:0-38672 GCA_031308135.1 Acheta domesticus
AAGTTTCGCTTTTTTGTAGGCACCACGAGGCACCTGGATGTACGGGTCACAGTGCATCTGATTCACAGCGCAGGCTAGGCGGCATTCAGAATGATCGTTCATCCTTGTGAAGATTCGAGTTCTCAATGGCGCAAGTGTTTGAAATATAATGAATATTTTAGAAGTAGAAAAGAAAAAACAAATTGACAATTAACAATCATTTTAAATAAGATTGCATGTATTGTCAGGGTATGTAACACATCACCCACATCCATGGACGCTACGCCTCCTGATATACCTTATACATACGTGCATGCCTTGGTATGGCACCTTTTGCACGTGTAAATTTTTTAAAAATTGATAATTTCAGGAATTAAATATTTTGCCAATCTAAAAACTAAACATGTTTTTAGTTTCGAATGGAGCTTGAACAGTATTTCTATAATTAGAGAATTCAAATATATGATATTTTTAAGTTAGCGTGCGCCTCATTTTTAGCAAATTCTTGCGCAATATTTGAAAATAATATAGTTAAAAAAATCAAATACACGATTTAATGTATTTGATCTACAAACAAATTAGAAAAAAATAGAAAAAATTAAGAATATGATGGACCAATTTTGGGTCTTTTTTGTGCGATTCGACGTGGAATGGCTCACCAATGTTTTAATTTTTGGGAGTATTTATACGAAGCCATAACAACATTTCATTTTTTTCTAAAAATGACACAAAACCTTTTAAAATTGTCCACAAATATAATAAACGAATTTAAATGGAAGGCATCGATCTCAGATTCGTTGAAGTATCTGAATTTTCGAAAATTCAAAAAATTCAGAATTTTTTTGGCGTCTTCCTATGACACCGAAGGTTTTTCTTCTGAATAATATATCTTCAAAATTCTTTTTTAAATAACGTGTACATTTTTTTCACCATATGAAAAGTTTTGTTTGAAATACGAGCAGTTTCAAATAAGATTTTCTCCAAACTAGTTTGGATTTTGTTCATGAAAATTTTTTGTACGAACTATTCTACATGGACTGAATAATGTAACCAAAACGCCATTCTCATGTATACTTTTGATTTGTCTAAATTAACACAAACGTAATTGTTGGATATATGACGCAAGTTGTTATGTACATTACGGGCATTTTTATACTTTTTTGACTTCCTGAGTATAAGTGCTTCAAATGATTTCATGTAATGTTTAGCGAAAACTCAAATTTTTCTTTGAAATTGAACACAAAATTGCGAATTTTCAAAAATGCACCAATGCCATTTTATCGAAAAAAGTCTTACCTTAAAACATTTTTTGAAATTTTTCATTTTACTTTTCATACAGATAGTGCCAGGTGTACCGAATAACACGACATAAACGCTATTTTTGATGTATACTTTTGACTTTTCAAATATTATACTAATGTTTTTGTAACATCTCTCACGTCGCGTTAATATTTATATGAAGTACATTTTCTATGTATTATTGAATTTTTGAATACAAGTGTTTGAAATGACATCTAATAAAGTTTTTCGAAAATTTAAATTTATCTGGGAAAATCGCTCAAATCTGAGCATTTCAGCAAACGTTCAAATATTTTCTCACGAAAGGGTCCAAATTTTTCCATGAAAATTTGTTTATTGGATTATAATTTAATAGTAGAATTGCCGTATATCATTAAAATATTACTGAAGAGATTCTGTAATATTCTTAAAGACATACGGCAATCCTACTATCAGAGTAACCGAAATTGAAACAATGTGCAAAAATGATTTCGCGTCGATAGGTTGCTGAGAAACCGTAAGGAAAATACCGAAACACTAGCCTATACTTCGGTTTCCTTTCTTGGCGCACGGGGGTGTGTCAATAAAATGGAATATATCACGATATTTCGCATTGCTCTCTGTTGTGCCGCTAGGAGTCGCATGATCGCCAGCACTGCTCGATACAGTCGCGATCTTGCGATTCTTAACGGCACTAACGAGAACGACAAGAAATACCGTGAGATATTCATTTATTGACATACCCCGTGCGCCAAGAACGGAAAACCAAGTATAGACTACAACAGACTACATAAAACCACCACACGAGTCGAAAATGGGTTTGCAATCTGTAGCAGCACTAGTTTTAAAATGAGTAACAGTTGAAATTGTGTAGGAGAAAATCTCTCAATAAGCCACGCATTCCCGGAAGTTTGAAGTTCAATGACTGAGTGTTTTCAAATGCAAAGATTACTGAGTGCATGTAATGCACTTGGCGATGTCTAGCAATCGTCTTGTAAATGTGCCCTTTTACCAAATTGTTCAGTTGAATATTTGTGATGCATTGCGCTTTTGAGATGAATGGATATTAGGATTTTCTGATTTCATCGAATACAAACATGCAAGTGTTGAATATATTTGTTATATAAAAGTTCTATTACAGTTTCAGAAACTAGATTAACTTGCAGTAGTATTGTATTTAACAGAATTTGTAAACTCTTTTTACTTCTCGCTACGGAGAGAAAGTTATGTAATGCTGCGGGGAAAGACGGCGAATTTTCGGCAGAAAATCTCTTATTCACAGCCCTGTAACGAAATTGGATAAATCAGTTGCTAGATTTAGGAAAATAATCATCTAAACGTGGTGTAGCCACAATCTATGTTTTGTGGGTCCTTGACATCGAAAAGCAAATAACGGAAAAACGTTTGTCCGTCCGTCTGTCTGACTCTTTTTTTTCGAGGGGTAAGTGGAATCTCAGAAAAAGACACCATGTGGCGCGTACCACTTGAGAGTGTGAGATTTTTACTCACTAAAAACCCCTCCCTTCTCCTCCATCGTCTCCGCGGAACCGCCGTTAGATTTCATCACGGGGAGTGGATCAGAGCGGCTTAGTCACAAGCCACTTCTCTTCCCCCGGATCGTAGGAAGGATCCAAGGAGGATCAGTCGACTTCCCTTCTTTCCCTTTCTATCTCCTGAGCTCAGGTAATATGGTCTGCGCATATGCGCTCACCGCAGCTCAGTTGGTTTCTAAAGCAAGCATGTACCCGACCATTGTTTCGCGTCAGTCGGGGGTCGATCCCGAGTATATCCATGTGCCGTCGCTGCAGATGGAATCGCGGGCACTGTTTACACTGCTCGACGTCTTCGACAGTAGATTCACATGGTGGACAGAAGGGGGTATCCCCATCTTGAACCGTGGAGATATGTCACAAAAAGCATCCATGTCCAGACAACAGCTGAGTCAGGCAGAAATTTACTTCGCCGTATTTACGGTTGATCCACGATGCAATGGAGGGAATCATGCGCGTACGTCTATCTTCTTTAAAGGACTTGTCCCAGAATCCTGCCATTCGAGCAATGTTGTTGAGCAGTTTGGGTTCTCCTCTTTCTTGTGATATCGCCTCCGTCTCTCCTGCGCTAAGATATCGACCGGAGGCATCCCGCGGTGGCGCACACTGCATCGTTTGACACAGTGCGGAATGCAGAAGCTACCCGCAATGCTGATAACCTGTACACTGACGCCATCTCTCGGACGCAGCTCTTCGTTGACGTGGAGTTGCCCACACTGGAGCTCCATAGAGCAAGACGGACCTGACAACCAAAGCCAGAAGCTTTCGTCTCTGCTGACAGGGCCCTATGTTGGGGATTAGCCTCGACAGTGACGCATTAACTACCGCCGCTTTACTGCTGGCATACTTCAGGTACTCCGCAAATGTGATCAATCATGGCACCAATCATGATTCCATGATATTTGATTGACGGCTGGGATGTAACAGGGTGGTCTCCAACTTTGAGAGTGATGGTTTCTCTCATTTTCCTGCTAGTGACCAGGATAACCTCAGCCTTGTGCTCAGCTAACTGCAGCTCTGAGGACTTCAACCACCGACTAACAATAGCGATCGCTTCGTTGCAAATGTACACAATTTCCTCAGTATATTTCGCAACGATTACGATAGCAATATCGTCCGTGAAACCAATGATATTGGTGCCTTTTGGGAGTGGAAGCCGAAGGACCTCGTCATACATCACATTCCACAATAGTGGGCCTAACACCGACCCTTGCGGCGTGCCAGCGGTGACATTGTGTACCCTCAGCCATTATCTGTATTGTAAATCAGGGCTCGATTACTCACTCAGTCAAAATCTTCCTCAAGTACGTTGCAATTAAATCGGCGGAGAGCAAGGTGAATATTACTCCACCTGGGGGAATTGAATGCATACTTAATGTCTAATGTAGCGTCATCACAGTACTGTTTTGTGCCTCCCTTCCATCTACTTCTTCCAATTGCTTGTCGGGCGGTGTTAATGACATGTCAAGTGACTCGGGTTGCTTGTCGGGCTCTGCGGAAACCATACTGATTTCCGAAAGACCTCCTCCTTCCTCTACAGCTTTCTCCAGCCTTGTACTAATAATTCTCTCCAGAACCTTGCCAGCTGTGTCAAGCATTCACAGTGGCCGGTAAAACGATGGATCTTCAGGAGATTTATTCCCTTTAGGAAAGAGCACCAGACACTGGTTTTTCCATATGTCTGGATACATCCCTTCTCTCAAGCAAGAATAGTAGAGATCCACAAAGATGTCGGTGTGGTCGAGTATAGCAGTCTTGAGGGCAATATTAGGAATGTTACCCGGTCCGGGAGCCTTTGTGTTGCCGATTCTGCTGATTGCGTGCAGAATTTCTTCCTGCGTGACTGGAGGAATTATTTCTACCTTCGATAACGCTGTATTAACTGTTTCAGCGGTGTGGGTCGGGAATAGGGCTGTCACAATTTTGAGCAACATATTGGGGCAAGTTGGAGAACATAGGTGCCACTGTCTCAACCTACTCATGACCGTCTTGTACGGCCTACCCCACGGGTCTTTTTCGATCTCGTCACACAGGCTTTTGGCACATAAGCGTTTGCTCTTGCGGATTCCAATCTTCAACTGGCTTCGAGGGAGTTTTTATTGCAATTGTAGAAAGTTGTCTCTGCCACGAGCTCTTTGGTACTGTCTCCTAGCTCGAAGGCACTTCCAGCGTAATTGGGCGATTTCCTCATTCCACCAGTATACTGGTGAGCGTCGAATGATTGCGCCCCGTCTAGACATAGCCGCATCACAGGCTTTGGTTACCCATTTCATAACCTGCTCAGCTTTGTCATCTGCGATACCTATTGGTACTATCGTCTCCAAACATAGTCGGAAAATACTTCGCCACACGGTTTTGCTTTCCAACCAGCTGGTTGATATTTCGGTGCAAAATTATCCTTCCGTTGATTTTTCACGTCGTAAAAAAATGTGGTGGTTACTATGAGTATAGTGCTCGGGGTAAAAGCGGTCCGGGAACTGCTGAAACTCGTCCATTGTCGCATTTGGGGAGGAATAACAGCTATAGATGTAGACACCGTTGATTTTTACCCAGACAAATCCAGCTCCAGGTCTCGTCATCAAAGGCGTATCTAGGTATCTAGACGCCAATGGCATACATGGAATTTGCGCCCCTGTCAGGATCCTTCAAATTAGAGTTATTTGTTTTGTGCACTAATGTCAAGATTCTGATTAATTTCAAAGCGTTTCATAGAAAAATTATCTAGAAAATAATTTACTATCTTTAACTTACTATTTTAATTTTAGGAATTGAGATAATAAAGGAAAGATAACAATTCATGTTTATTAATATTTAATCACATTCGTTGTAAAAATGAAATGACCAAAATGTTACTCTTTAAAAATATATTACCAACTTATGAACATTTACAAAAATAAATTTATGAAAATGACTACATAAACGAAAATGACAACTCTTAATTAGAATACTTAAATACTTATACATACACTGCAATGAATATCCTTTGAACACTGGTTTTAGTAATATTTTTACTTATATTCATTCTATTCTTCCCAACTATTCTCTAATTTATTTCATAAATGCTGAACCGTATTTTCATCTGGATATCCTCTGCTACACTCCCCTTTTAATTCACACAAAGTTCCTTGTTTATTTTTGCTATCAGTCCTGAGAGGGATTGTTGCAAGCTACAGAAAATTTATATTTTCTAGGTATACAGAACCGTCAATACGGATTTACAGTGACGATGGGTTACGTAAGGAATTCTACTGACGACCAAACACTACGCTGTTCTGCCTCCATTACTGCATTACAACCCGTCTGCTCGCGACCCATGTCCAAGCTGTTCGGCCCGGCCGTTTGTAATCCGCGCCGTTCACTTGTCTTCCAGATGCGCAGTATCTGATCGTGTCGAACTCAATCCATGTTGCTTGTCGGTTTATCTTGCGACATTGGTTGGTTTATCCTCCTCCTTGTCTAATGGCCATGCTTCTCCTGATTGGATAATCACCTATTTGCACCTCACCCTCTTTATTCCTTAATATCCGGTCTCCTCATAATTCTTTAATTCTAATTATCTTAACGGAAATTTCTCACGTGTCCATTGCTAATTCATTATTAAAATTCGGACTATTTTCTCCTATCTTGTTATCATCCTTCCTTTACTCATTTATTTCGCGTTATTTGTACTATTTGTACAGTTAATACTGATCTCCATTGTTGACAGTCGAAACACATTTCTATAAGGGTTATTCCACGCAAAAAAAATAGGAAATCTAACTCTACATCTCAGAATTTAAAAATATTTTGCCACCTTTCTTATTATGACACCTGCATAAACCAGGTACAATATTGTTGTCTCATCAGCCATTGTTTGGCAACAATGGGCACTTGCAATATTGGGTTAGCAGTCTCTAGATATTCCTTAATGATTTTTTTCCGATGATATGCAAACAAGCAAAACATATGAAAGTGACACTATTTGTAGAAGAAATGTAAAGGATCATTTTACACTAAAGATACTCGTATATTTTTTACCGCGAGTCTTTAACAACTCGAAAGTAAACATATTCTAAAAAAATGCAATAAATGGAAATGCAATATTTTTAAATTATTGAATTTTCGAATAAAAATGGTTGATATTCTAAAGCTACCCTGTAAATTTAATCAACGAATCTTGAATTGTTTTAGTTATGAATACAAATATCTTACTGGCGCTCCGTAAACGAACTCGTCTCAGCTGTCCCAGCCCTCTCCGTCAGCACTGGGAGTTAGTTTTTTTCCTCCGAGGCATGATTGTTGATTTCGCAAAACAATTTCTATAGGTGTTAATTCTGCCATACGAGCTACATGAAGAGATACGCCAAATTCGACCATTATATTTTGTTCACTCCAACTTTTTGGTAAACACATTAAAATCATATATTTCTCATTAGTTTTCTTCACATTTGAAACTTTTTCTTTGAATTGTGTCAACATTTCTTCTCCATCATTGCTTTCTGTACTCACATAAAACAATTCAGAAACTGCTTTATTTACGGCACTCATCTTTCTCCTTGCTTACGATTTCTCTCGGGTTTGCTTTTGCAATGACAATGATGATTGACCCAGAGGATTCAAAATGTTTACATTACTGATAGTGGCTTCCTCTGCAACACCTGGGGCTACGTGCTCCTCTTCACTTGACTTTTTCACTTCACTGTCTATTTCAGTAGAGTCACTAAGATCTGTATTGGGCATTTTGGATATTTTGAGACGACTCAGATCGCATATTGCTTCCCATACCATTAAATTCGATATTTTCTTCTGCATCGCTTCTGTTATCTTACTCCTACCCACCTGACTTTTTTGCTTCTCAAGTCCGAATGGATTGCAGCACCAAATCCTGCTAAACGTATTCACAATCTTTGGCATTTTCTATCATGATGTATCACTGAACAGTAAAACGCGTAAACTAAGCCTGTAGACAGGTGAAGGATCCGTTCGAAGGCATCGATTGATATCCCGAGGGAATAAACTTGGCTGTGCCTAACTACGACCAACATCACATAGATGTAGTATCGAGGTGGTGTTGCTACGATCTTACCACACCCCTCGCTGGTCATGGGCACGCGACTAACCTAATGCGCGTATACTTTTTATTTAATAACTTACGCATTTTTTATGATTCCATTGCGACAGCTTGCAGAATGGTTATTTATTAGTTCTTCTTGCAGTGTGTAAAATATGAAAGGAAAGAAATTACTTTTGAAGAGAAATGTACATGTTTAATTTATTAGCATTCTTTGTTATAAACAAATATATCAATCCTTAATATATTATCAACTGCTTAAAATATCATCATTTATCTTCAAACCAGTGTGACCGTTTTTAAAGTTTTATTCATTTTATGAACGTCATAATTATTTTCATTATTGAGTATATTGTGTCATCGTCCATGTTTAACCCGCAATTGTTGCTTAACTGCTAAAGATATTAATTCCATTTGTCTTTTAACTGTTCATCATTAGTATATTAATATAATAAAATATCAAAAAAATCTGAGACTCACTGTCAGAAAACCTGAAATTTTGCATGAAATGACCCATAAGCATCTTTTACTTTCTGTATACGTACGAATATAGTGAAGTTCTGTGACAAACAGCATCAAATTGA
This sequence comes from Acheta domesticus, assembly GCA_031308135.1. Taxonomy (NCBI): domain Eukaryota; kingdom Metazoa; phylum Arthropoda; class Insecta; order Orthoptera; family Gryllidae; genus Acheta; species Acheta domesticus. Next base: position 8,442 of record JAHLJT010002046.1, read on the forward strand.
GCTGTAATAGTAACGCTAAAAGACATTTGCGTAAAAATGGCTTCAAATTTAGCGATGAAAATTGCCATTTAGGACGAGGTTTTACTCTTCTTTCTCATTTTTAACGTAATATTTCGGGTATACTATTAGGAAACCGAGAAATTGAGAAAATTTCAAAAAAATGTACTTTGGGCTGCTATAGATGACAACTGGTAAGAGTATGTGGCAACTCCGAACAGCTAGCCCAGACCAAAGAAAATAGAAAACTAATTCGAGAAGTCTGTGCCGTTCTCTAGCACTAGTTTAATAATGACTTATAATGGCACTCAGATTACCCATTACAATACAACAATGACATTAATAAATGCGAAAACATTACATTTTTGTGTGGTCTAGAAGTGCGCGTTCCTTGATTTCACTCATGCAAATACATCAAGGACAATCAAAGAAAATTTTCTCAGCTTCTTCTCTTTCTTTACTCAATAGAGCAAGATCACACAATCTCTCTTATCACATTGAAGCTCTTAAATAGACTATCAATTTTAACTTGCTGAAAGATCTCTCTCAACTTGCAATGGAAACAGCAAGTTAGAATTCGAATAGTGAAATCTTCAAGACTCTTCTCTGTGTCACTCTTACACAATGATTTCCTTTGCAAGTTACACGCTATGAAACTTATACAAGGTGCTACTGCCAAACGTTTTTACATTCCCAATGAAAGCAATATTTTCCACTAGAATTTTAATTGTGGAAGTCTGTTGAACTGTATTACATTTGGTATTTAATATTTTTAAAAAGTTTTGCGAGTTTTAAATGATACTTTAGAAAGAGTATTAGTCAATAGTAATATCTTGGAAACACGTTGCCACCGTGATTATTGGAGATAGAACCTTTTCTTTTAAAAAAATATGAATATGTCGACAGAACTAACACTGTACATACGTCAAAGATAAAACGAACATACATCCAATGCAGCCGATAAAAATACTTTCGACATATCCAACAAAATCGATGACCCAATTATTCGTAAAAGTGAAGTTAAAACCCTTTTATTTTAAGGACGTCAAATGTTTCGCAAACATTCATAGTAATAAACACTATTAAATACAAATTATTGACTTACCTACCCGATTACCGGAATTAGCAACTAAATTTCACGAAGTTCTCACTGAATTGTGTGTTGTGTGCAGCACTCGCGCTCGCGCACCACAATTAACTAACAAAAATATGAGAAAGACAGTAATGACAGAGATAAACTCTAGCACTTCATCCCTCTAATAGCGCTGTAAAACCTACTCAGTGAAAAAAATACTCAAATAATTTGGTGATGAATGTTGAACAATTATAAGTATACTCGTACATATTAATTGGTGCATGGTGAAAGACGCGCAAGTTTGGAAAGGATTGGTTGGTCACACATCACATATTACCTGGGTTGAGTGGAGTGAGTCTGGTTCTGGTTCGCGATCTGTCAAAACGTCTGAGAGCCATTTCTAACACTACTATCGATTCAGGCAATGACACGCCTACCGATAACATACTCGTACATAACGCAAGCATCTCCCAAACTTCCTCAGTTTGCACAGGCAAAATGTGCAGCGTGGTAAAGAGGATTAAGCAATTCATCGATATTGCTTTATTAAAACTAGTAGTGCTACAACAGCACTTACTTTCCCGTATTAGAGAAAACAGCTAAGTAGTACTGTAATATTGCACTTTATGCGCTACTAACATCTTCGCTTGGAACTCAGTGCAGTGTTGTCAGAACTATGTGAATTCTACAACTTCACAAAAATAGAATGCAAAAGTTTTGTAACCCTGTATTGGAAAAAGAAGCCTGATACCCTGGAAATATAGAAATGCCTTCCATTGGGCCATGATTAGGGAAGAGTATTTTAAAACCATGCAACAGATTCTCTACTCACTACAAATGGTACAGCATTTGGTGCAAAACTAAATATTTGCCTGCAAATATCAACATAAATTTGACAATTATAACTCCTTTTCATACAGCTCCATTAGGTCACAACAATGACACTAATTCACAGATATTCGCGGGCGCAAAGTGAATTCCATTGTTGCAGACCCTGCATTGTCGCTATTCTGAGAGCTATTAATTCTTTTTACATATTTCAAATATTTCAAATAAACAATTTCTAAAATATTAATGTGTAAGTCTATAACAAAGTTCGAATGTAACAAACGAAGAAAGAAATAATATACAAAATTGCACATTCTAATTTACGACGCATCCAGCTGTCCGAAGCGCAGTAAATTTACAGCGGCCTATTACGTTTGTCACAAAATTAAAGAAAAACTACTCGTATTTTTGAAAAAAATAAGCATGACCGTATTTATTTTATTTATTTATTTGTCAAAAAACAGAAACAGAATGGCACAGACTTTCCCGTATTAGTTTTCTATTTTCCTGGGTCTTCGCTAGCTATTCGGAATTGCCACATACTCTTTCTTGCCAGCTACAATCTATCATCGCCAAAGTACATTTTTTTGTCATTTTCTTAATTTTTCGGTTTCTAATTGTGATATACCAGAATATTATAAATTTTTTTTAATGATATTAGCTGTACATGGGGTGGATAAATGGGTATACAATATGGCGGTATACGGCCTTAGCAACGACAGCGCAGAGGTTGGCAAGGTCAACAAACTGTACACAGGCCTTGAAGATGTCAGGACGCTGGCTAAATAGCTAAAGAAAATAAGATGTGATTGGTTCAAAAACGAATGACTGACGGGGGTCGCGGCTACTTGGGTTCGTAAGAGACTCACGAGTTGGCTAGTGAAGATTAGACAGTCTAATTTTGCCGCTGTGTTTTGAAAAAATAGAATGAGGGACGCTTACCGAACCATAAAGGGTTAAAGAACACATTGAACAGAACATTCTGATCCTGGGTGTCGTGGAGTGAAGATCGCGGATTTTGATAGTAGATGACGTGGTGTAAAGATCGTTTGCGGACATTATATTAGGAAAGTGGACTTGTATATTTTTTTGTGAGAGAAGCAATAGTTTTTTCGGGACTCTGAGAATTATTTGCCAATAGTGGATTCGCGGAGGACTTGCACAGTTTTTCGGATATTGCAGTTGAACATTAATGTTTTACATAACCAGTGGAAAGATTAGGAACCAGGAGCATCGGATAAAAACCGATGAATAGTTGATGCAGTGTGGACTGGACGTGTCAGCAGCAGCGCAAGACCGGAAGAAAGAAGCAAAACTTGGAACCAGCAACGGTCAAGTGAGAAGCGACTACGGAGCGTCGGCAAGCAAAACGGTAAAGAAATACTGCAGTACAAAAGAGATAACGTATTTAAAAGGTCATGACCATAAAATTAATTGTTAAAACTTAACGTTAAATAAATTATTGAATTTTGTTCTTTGGAAATGAAAGGAGTTTTCATTTGTCAATCATAATCTTTAATTAGTTGGAAGCATATAATTATTACATTTCAGATTCCACGCCATACTGTATAGTTGGCAGATCAGGTAATCGGCTATCGAGGTGATAGCGAGTATTTGTATCCGGACCCATCGACCCAAGCTAGCTGGATGTTTATACAATTTTGTTTAAATTAGCTGGGAAAACTTTGGTAGTAATTAATGTAACCTGTTTCTGGCGCCCAAATCTTAATATAAATTTGGAACAGACCATAGTTACAACCACAATCTTGATGAGACGATGATAAAGGTATATTTCAGAATTGGTAGAACAGAAACATTAATTTTAGAATATTAAAGAACACAAAAACCTAGCCGTAAATGGCAATTTTCATTTAAAAATAATGTGCCGTTTAAGAGAAAATGGCGTTTTAGCACTACTAAAAATGCGAAATTGAAGCTCATTTTCACAGAAAATTTTTGAGTTTTCAAAATACTTTATTTGAAGTTATTTGAAGCACATACACTCACAAATATAATCATCTTTACAAATTGCGGATAATGTTCATATTAAAGATGTGAGAGATCTTTCAAAAAATTTACATTTATATAATTTTTGAAAAAAACAAAAAAACTCAAAATAAACTTCACGCTATACTAATGAGTGTAATTAGCACTATCCGTTACAAAAGTTTCAAGAAAAAAATTGCAGCCATATACAAGAAAATGACGTTTGAGCATTTCTGAAAATGCCGAAATTTGAGCTACTTTTCACACAAAACGGTAGTGTTTTCGAGAAACTTTACTTGACATTATTTAAAGCATATATACTCGTAAATATAATAATGTAAAAAAAATCGCCGATAATGTAAATATTAACGACGTGAGAGACAAGTAAAAAAATTACATTTTGGTAATTTTTGAAAAAACCAACCGATAGACCAAAATAGCTTTTATGTCATTGATAGAGTACATTTACCACTATCCCTACCAAAGGTTTAAAGAAAAAATTTGGAGCCGTTTTTTGAGAAAATTTTGTTTTTGTAATTTTTTAAAATTGCACATATTGCACGCAATATTGCACGAAAACTACCAAAATTGTGAAAAACATTTACATGACCTTTATTAAAGAGCTCAATATGCAGAACAAATTTTATTTGAAGAAAAAATCTCTATCTTCAATTTTGTAGTTGGAGAAAGACGCCGAAAAAAATTCAAACTTTCACAATTTTCGAAAATTCAGAGCTGTACGTGAAAATCGGACCTATGCCATGTTAAAAAGTGTATTTTCCTCTATTCATACAAGAAATTTAAAGAAATAAATTGGAGCCGTTTTTGAGAAAATTTTGAAAACCCCCGGGGGGCTTCATATAAAGAACCCCTAAATTTTAAATAATCTTTTTCAAAATCACAAAGCTTCGACTAGAATCAGATCGACTGGAGAATATCAATTTTGAAGAAAATCGACCGAACGGTTTAGGCGCTAGCGTTGACCACAGACGGACAGACGTACGGAACGCCGTCAATCGATTTTTAAGTATAAAGAAGCAACAAATCATTGATTGTGAACACACCACGAGATGGAGGATTCTTTTTTCTTAATTTAGGAACTGGTTTTATCCACTTATTCGTGTTCACGGCCCGGCGATTAACTTTTTTCCGCCGAAAATTGGCCATTTTTTCGCGCAGCATTACATAACTTTCCCTATACTACGTATATCACTCCGTGTAAACGTACGTATACGGGAAAGTAAAATAGTGTCTTATTTTGTACACAATTTATACTATTATCGCATTTAATACAAAATGTTGATTTTATTTCATCTGTTGTGTAAAGTTTAATTCCATAATTAAATAATAATTCATTCAACTTTTTTTCGTAAATATCGAAAGCTAAATAGCGCCCCTTGTGAGTGGCGCCCATGGCACGAGCCATGTCTGCCATACCCTAGATAAGCGTCTGCTCGTCATTACTTGCTGAAATGTGTGTTCTCAACAGGCCCAGATTGCCGCCTTGTTGTGGAGGTCAGATGCTCACGGTGTATCATCACAGCTTCTAGGTTGTTCGCATATTATTGGTAAATCAGCCTTACATTCATTTACCGACTGTGCCAGGATATCCTGGGCGACTGCACAATGGTTGAGATTAAGTTGAATAATTCTCATTTTCTAACGGTTATTACTTTCAGTGCCTTTTTGGTACGATGGACACCTGCTGCTCCCAGTGGCATGTCTGCCTTGCTTCCTGTTTTCTTCACAAAGCAAGCACTTTGCGTCATTTGTACATGCCTTAGCAAGGTGCACCTCACTATCACAATTCATGCACAAGTTGGACCGGTCATCTGAGCTTTTGCATGCTTTTCTGAGGTGTCCAAAATCCAAACATCTGTAACACCTCAGGGGTACCTTCTTCTCACTCAGAGCGCACTACACCTATCACAGTTTTTTTTTATTTCACCGATGGCCAACAACTTCATTTGTAACAGCCGTAACAGGAAGGCTGACTATTGCTACCTGCATTTCACCGTAGGTGGACTTAGGGGTTTGACCACAGTAGCTGGGAGATCACTGGCTTCGGAAAGATTGTCCACAAGAGCCCTATGCACTTCCTCTTTAGTTGTGACCTCATCCAGGTCCTTCACCTCAACGGTCACGGTGTGAGTGAGCGCCCTCACATCGGCGTTCGAATCAAACACCTTCCTTACAGAGGACTGAAATTCTGCTGTTTGGTCTCCGGCAGACCACTTCAATTGCAGAAGGAGATCGCCGCCAGCTGTCTCTCGAATGTGCATGACACTGTGTCATTCTCACACAGCTCGTTAATCTCAGAGTCAACTTTCATTTTTTCAAGGATGTCCGCGTACGTCAGCGCGTCGTCCTTCTTCTTGATCATCAGGGCATCTGCTCTGTGTGACCTTTTCCGCGTTTTAGAATGCTTACGTTTTCCCTTCTTACGAGTGACCACCTTCCACTCGGGCTCTTTACGTGCCACTTCGGGCTCTTCTCGTGGCATTTCCGGAGAGGGTGTTTCTGCCCGAATTTTATCTGCGTTTTCCGCAGTCTCCTATCTTACCTTGGGCACCTGGGAGCTCCAGTTTCGCGAAGGATCACTTCTCGTTTTGAGTACTCCCACAGCCACCTTCTCAGGGGAGGTCTGAGTGCACTCTTATTTCGCAGCAAGTTTGGCGCACTGAGGATCTGGGCTGGATGATCCGTTTTGCAGAGCTACCACCTCGTTAAAGTGCGTCTGAATCGAATACGCCAATCTCTTATTTCACCATTAACATTATGGCGAGGCTTAACAAAATTGAGAAGCTCGGTTATTTTCTTTTCAAGGCTACACAATGCCTGTTGCTTCGCAAGATCATCACTTGTAGCAACAGATACTACAGCAGAGGCAAGTGGTCCACTGCTGAAGTACTGCGGTCACTGGTTGACGACGCCTGGGAGCCCGCCTTTCTCAATCCCAATAGACGCCGGTACTGGGGATCCGGGCCCCGTGCACCGAAGACTGAGATCCCAAAAGACCTTCCATGCTGGGTTTTTGACTGAGGTGTCCTTCCCAGCCGGTTGGTCCGTGAGAAGTATTTTAATCGCCTCTTAACCTCTATATCTAGAGATTCCTCCCCTGTCCCGCCACCCAGGGCCACGTCACTTAGGGGTTACAGGCTCCCCCGGCTTCACCCTTTACCCTGGGCCAGGGTTGTTACCAACCAGACCGTTTCCCGACATACTTTCGGGGCGCTCCAGTACGGCGGTTGGCGGTTACATGCCATTCTGACAGAGTTACTTGCCAGAACCCCATCTCTCGTCTGTTGGTCGACCCGTACCGCCGAAGGGGTTGGTTACCACAACGTTCGCCCGGGTTACTCGACTCGACAGAGTCCACCTCTCGAAGGGGAGAGCTGAGTTGGGATGGAGAGGCTAAGAGTCTGTCTCTATCTGTCTTGTACCTGTGTGTCTCTCTGTCCGTCAGCCCGTGAAAAACGGTAGCGTCTAAACCAGGGCTTATCCCGTTTTCCCGTAGAGCCCCGGCCGATAGCTTCCAGCTCTCGGCGGGCGGCCGGGGCCCAGCGGGAACACTGTGAGAAATTCAAGTGTCAAACGCCAGAGTATGAGAAATTCAACGGTGGCACTTGGCGCTCCATGGTGACGTGATTTTGTCCATTAACACCCGTGTTCCGTCTACAAGCGCAAATATCAAAACAGCCATTGATACTGTCTACGGAAACTTATTGTCAACTTCACTAACGTTATAATAATAATTAAACAAATAATTTAGGCAAGGAAAGAAATTTCTACAAATTCTCATGAAAAAGTTTGCGACAGTTCTAATTACTGAACGTTGAAGTGTCAAAAATCATGTAGATATTTTTATCTAAGCCATCAAAGTAACAAAAAGTGCTGTGACCTCCACGGGCGCGCGCACGCACTCTGTCGCCATCAGTGACGTCAAACCCAACTCGAGCGGCGTCGAGTGGATTCATAACCGTCGATCATAAACGTCGATAATTTGTGCCGTGCCATCAACGTTTTGCAAGCGCGACCTTGAAGAGGAGCAACTATCACTTGCTCGCCTTTGTTTTACGATAAAAGTCTTTTGTAGGCGGTCAAGAAATTTCCACAAGGGTTACCTGTGACAAACCTGGAACCTATAAGTAAGTACTTAGTCAACGGGAATCAAAGTCACATATCCAGTTGTGTTTAGCACGTGCATCATGAAAGGAGTTCTGGTATGTGAGATAGCTCTGCTTTCAATATATTTTAATTTTGCAGTTGTATTCCCAAGCACATGTGTGTTTTTGGTAGTGCCTTATCAGGATTTATTTTTATTATAAATATTATCAGATTTGTGTGAAATTAAAAACTTGGAATTGAAAGTATCTTCCAATTTTAACATTTGACTTACACATAATCTTTTAAAATCATATTATTGGTTATGAACACCAGTTGCTTTCTCTAGTTGTGGTCTGTAATATAAATAATTTCAAATTGAGCTTTCATGCAATATCTGATATAACTGTATTTATTGTTTTGCTCTACGACAGGAAATATATTTGAAAACTGCCAAAAGGAGAAAGAAAAATATATGTTACCTTGCTACAGCTAGAAAAGAACGACCATAAAATACATGAAAGCAAATTAATTGTTTATTAGGTCATGTTCATTGAATTCTACAGAAATAGAACAGTGATGTGGCGGGAAATACTAGTGATGAGCGAACGGACGTATCTTCCTTTTCTCCAAAAATCGAGAGTTGAAATATCTCTATAGGCATATACTTTGGTTTTTCTTTCTTGGCGCACGGGGATACTATATCAATAAAATGGAAAATCGCATGATGGCGACTGTATCGAGCAGTCCTGGCGATCATGCGACAGCTGGCGGCACAAAGGAGAACGACGCGAAATACCGTGAGATGTTTCATTTTGATGACACTCCCCGTGCGCCAACAAAGAAAAATCGAAGTATAGTATATTGGTCCCTCATCCTACCTGCTGCCTGGTTTCTTGATTGATTGATTTATTAGTGAATCCGGGCGCGTTAAGAGCGAAGGTAACCAGTACCGTAAGTGTTGTGCTTGTGTTCCTCGGGGGGTAAGCAGGGATCTTCTCCAACCAGGTATCTCCCACCAACGGGGCACCGCCCCAGGTGGGACAAGCTTGAATCTCCCGAGCGGTCTCCCGGCCTGTGTAGTAGTGTAGTGCAAGTGTGTATGTGTCGAACCAAGGACCTCCCGGTCAGAGGCACTGCAGTGACATCAGTTGATGCCCTGCATCATATATATATATATATATATATATATATATATATATATATATATATATATATATATCGTATCTCGCAACCCACGCCTGCAAACACCATCTCTTGTTTTGGCGATTTGGCAACGCCTGAAATACCTTCGGCATCCCTTTCACTTTTAGCAAACCCCCGGCCCCGTGCCCTCAGATTTCGGGCTGAGCGAATGTGTCTAATTGTAGTTGGAAGAAAGAGAAATCACTTATTCTGTTCTTGTTTTTTTTTCAACGTACTGCAGCCACTAAACCGAAAAGAATATACGCCTGTCTCTTGGTAAATGGTGGTCACATTGAGCATTTACACGGTCAGTTCTTTTCTCATTTTGAAGAAAATATATTTTAGTATTTTTTTTATTAATTATTTTCAATAATTATTAATTTACTACTGATTTAAATTTTATTAGTATTTTTAATAACTATATTAAGTGGTATTAGTGTTCTATATTACTAAAAGGCTGTGTATATTTATATTTTTGTAATTAGCTGCCACCGGGTTATGACCAATTGCATTTTAAATAAATCTATCTATCTATCTAAGATTTGATTTTTTTAATATGCAGACTCCATAATAATAATAATAATAATAATAATAATAATAATAATAATAATAATATATAATTATTGTTATAAATAATGAAGAACATCGCGGTAATGTTTCACAAGATTTCTTTCCGATTTCTCTCCGTGCTGGCTTTCAATAAATACTCATTATTGTTAAATTGGTGTTAATAAATCTTCAAATCTGACCTTAGCTTGGTTTACAGTTCTGTTTCTCAAGCATGCTGGACAGAATCTCTTTAAGAGACTCACTCCACACTGTGTACAGCGCGTAAAGATTCCCGTACCTGCCCGCCTAAGGGAAAAACAAGGAAACCGGGAAGTTGCTGCAGTTTATGACCTTACGGTCGCCTCCTCCTCAGCCGGCTTGGCGTGACCAGCCCGGTTGTCTTGAGAGGTGGCAAAGAGACGCAGTTGCCAAATTACCAAAACAAGAACAAGTGTTCTCAAACATGGGTGGCGCGATAAGTTAAAAATCTGTAAAGCTCCGTATATATATATATATATATATATATATATATATATATATATATATATCAGGATGTTGGTATATATAAGAGCAAAACTCCAACACCGTTGGACCGATCTCCATGAATGTTGGCACTTCGACGTGTTTTTTCACCGAGAAGGTTCATGTGTTGTTAATTCTGTTGTAACGCCACTACATGGCGCTTCATATTCACTACATATCCACTACATACCTTTATTCGTGTCAAATGCAACCTGCAACACACTCGGCAGAGTTTTCAATCTATATCGTTAAATACCCCTAAACGTGGCGTTCTAAGGTCTTAAAAACTAAACTTTCCAGGCCGAAGGCATGAAAAAACGTTTCATACCGTAATCTACAGAATGAACTCTTCCTGAACATTCTATTACTTTTTGCTGCTCCGGCGCTTGCCGATATTAGCTCACCTGCTCAGAGATGTGCAGAATCTGCAAATAAATGGGAATGAGAGGGATAGAGAGCGGCAGACAGAGACAGGCACGGATAGGGTGAGGGAGGGAGAAAGAGTGAGAAACGGAGAAGTATTCACAGGATGTGGTCTCACTCGCTCAAACTGAATTTAAAAAAACGTTGCTGAAGTACGGTAGTGAGATAAGGACTGTTTTAGTGGGTACGTGTAAGTTTTAAGGAAAGAAAAGTAAAATTGACAACCTTCTTTGCAATTTTTTAAAAAAGTGTCAATAACGTTGGCAAGATAAACATTTGATATGCTCACTACGTTCTGGTGTAGGTTAAGTAAACATTCGGAAGATTGTGACGATGTGTATACATAGTATACGTCTAGCACGTTTATGAGAACTTAACGACTTAATTTAATGAAATGTGAGTTTTCCGCCTATTCTGTATAGTTTCGTGTAGGATAGTATTCCGCCTATTCTGTATAGTTTTTAAAATAATTTTAAGTTGGAGATCGGGGGAAACAGAAATTGCCTGTTTTCTTGTGTATCTCTCCTTCATTCTTTGAATGTTGGCATTGTCTTACAGATTGTTGCTGTCCTTCTGGCTTGTGCCGCCGTTCAAAACGCCTCCACTGCCACCACTCCGACGTCGAATCCCAGCACTACCACTTCAGCCACCGGCAATTCCAACCGCAGTTCCGGTAGGCCCCGTCGTATAATCCGGCAGAGGGGGATGCAGTTCAATGGCAACAATATTCATCGTGAAATGAGCGAATGGCTACAACGAACACATCAACGGCGTAATTGAAATTGAAGATCCCTGGCCGTTCATTAGCTGTACTGCGATTGTTATAACTTTGCCCTCAAGGCCACTCAACTCCAACTCTTTGCGATGGAATATGTCACGGTATTTCGCATCTTTCTCAGTCGTTCCGACCGATTTCGCGTGATCGCGACCGTATCAAGCAGTGCTTGCGATCATGCGACTTCTACAGGCAAGAACGAGAAAGATGTGAAATGCCTTGTGATATTCCACCGCGAAGATGGGCCTTGAGAACTCGCAGTATAGCTATATGAATAGTGTGTTCAATTGTTTCTTTTCCTGGCTGTGGCCGCGATAGAGCAATTGGGGACGCAGTCACGGGCCTTCCGGGCGTCAACCACACTTGGAAGCCAAGAAGTAGCATTTCTTCAAGGACAGTGGCGTTAGAAGCCTTGTGTCCCTAATTATTCACATGACCCTATTCGTGTTGGCTTTCAGATGTTTGTAAAATGATGCTTTAGAATAAAATGATGTTGCAAACAATAAATACACAGCACGTATAAAACATTTATTTCCCGCTCCTGGAAGTGGGTCTAACTGAACGCGCCTAAATTGTATTAGAAGATTTAAACATCACTGACGAAAATTACAACAATGTTGTTAATGATATCCACTACAACTATAAGTGATTAACCAAAATATTAGTGTATTAGGAGAATGATGAATGTATCATTTTCGATGATATCCCCAAACCTTCAAATAATGCAAAACAAATTTCAAAACTGCAAAATTGAAGATTTTTCCCTTACAGAGAGTTGGTTGTACAAAATTAGTACTTTAAATAAGGTCATGTATTTTTTTGAAAAAACCAGTAGATTTTCCGCAAATTGCGCTTCAAAAACTTTAAAAAATATCAGAAACCGCTTCAAAATTTTTCTTTCAATTTTCTGCACCTATGTAATAAATGACAATAAAAAATATGGTCTTAGTCCTACTTAAGGAAATTACTTAGATTTTTGAAAATTGCAAAATATCTTTTTAAAACTACAAAATTGTAGATAGTGATTTTTACCTCAGGCGAAGACTATTGTACAAAATTAGCTCTTCAAAAAAGGTTCTGTAGAATTTTCTGAAAAACAAGTCGTTTTTGCGTAATCTTCGCTTCAAATGTACAAAAATTTGTCAAGAACGACTCCAATTTTTTTCTTTATATTTTCTCCACATGTGTAATAACGGACGGTAAATAAATAAATAAACTAGTGGTGCAATAGAATGGCTCAGACTTTCTCACAGTAGTTATTTTTCTAATCTCGTTAGTGGGATATCAGATTTGAGGTAAGCCCTTCACAATTGCCTTTTCTTGTCGCCCAAAAGACTTTTATTTTTCCCATGTTGACAATTACCGGCTTCCTAATTGTAGAGTTGATACAATTACGTTTTGACTAATATATAAATATTCACTCCACAACTCACTCCAATGACCGAGTAGGTTAAGAAGGGTTGGGACTCAGTGCTTCACTTCGGAAGTCAGGTTTCGAATCTCAGACAGGGATTATAATTTGATGAATGTGTTGTTGCAGAAAAAAATAATGAAGAGTGTAGAAACTGTATTGAAAATCATTTCATGTACTTCTGCTCAATAATAGAATCAATGGAGATAAATGTTCAGGACTTGTCTGTGTTGTCCCAAATTGCATCTTTTAAACATCTTTCTGACTGTGGTATTTGATGTGAAACGTATGCCGTGTCAAACCAATCGTTGTCTTGTGTAAACCTATATGAACCGATTTAAGTAAAATTAAAAGTATTTCAACATTAAATTGAAATACAATTTAACCAGAACCTCTGCAACCAACTTATATATCCCTAACGGTTCCGAAATTATTATTACTTCCTCGCCATACGAACACTTCGTAAGAAGAGAAATTATGTAATCTTGCCTCGAAAAAAGATCATTCCAGAGCACTGCGCTTGTGTTGCTTAGTGGTATCAGCGCTAGCATGTTAACTCTGAGGAACTGTGTTCGGATGTCTGAATGAAAAAAAAACATGCTGCATTCTTTTAAGCAACCCAAAACTGATGTATGTGACATTTGAACTGTATGTCAAGTTGGCCTCACTGAAGATTCAAATAATATTTATAAGATGGAGTAGGATTACCATAAAAACAAACTGCAGCTTACAACATTAACTTTTTCAAAATTTGACAAAAATCTTCCTGTACCAGAATTTAATTATACCCAAAATTTACCATTACCTCGATTTAATGTCCCTGCTCAGTTCTATAAACGTTTATTCTGGTTTTTAAAGTTCAATGTTATTTGGCATAATGGTGGGAGCAGCATAATTTTTGTTTCTTAGCGAGTCACCAAAAAAATCAAATTTTGTGTATTCTCTCTTATTTCAATTCATCAAAATTAAATCAAGGAGTATCTAATGGTAACTAAAATAGTATGGTTTTCAGATTAATGTGGAGGGCAAAATAAGAATAATGCATTCAAGATGTTTATTGTGGTTGTCAAAGTCATTAGATACAACGATAGAACATATTTCTCCTGTAAATGTGCATTCATTTCATCAATATGATAAATGAGATATGAGAAACTTTTAAAACAAGTAGAGACTATTGAAGTAGCTCAAGAATATTTTTAAATTATGAAAGAGAGAAAGAAGCCAGAGTCATTTGATCATCTGTGTTTTACTGAATAAACATTCTTCTTTCTTTTTCAGCTAAAATCTTCCCTGTAAATATTTCAAACAGAAACATCTAGTATAACTATATATTCAATTAATTATTATATTACCCATGAAATCACACAATTTCTAGTATACAGATTTAATATCACTTCAATATTTAAGCGCTGTTGGGGTAAATCCTCTATTTTTAAATCTGACTATATTCGACTCAATTCTTATGTCAGATGTGTCTTCTGGCCGGTCGTCACAGAGAGTGTGATGGCATTTTTAAATATAAATGGACGAAATATGCTTCAAATATATTCGTAAAATACCTCGCTTGTAATCCATCCGTTGTCACTTTCAAATCTCTCAGCCGTCTGGAACTGTTTCAGCATTTTTTCTGGTATCCGTTAGTATTGGTAGATAAGTCAGTGGACTAGTGACAAGTCCACTTGCTGCAAAGCAGAACATGACTGTCACATTGTATTTTAAAGCTCTGTTTTACTGAGTAAACTTTCTTTTTTCCTTTTTCAGCTAAAATCTTCCCTGTAATTGGACGATTCAAAATTTGACTGTTGTCCAATGGAGACGCTTTTAGGATTATTTATTTTCCCACCAAAGTTATTTCCCTCGATGTACCCTAGAACTTCAAATCACGTTCTGATGGCTTGTTCGCTGACACATGAACAAGCGGCTGTCACTTGTCCGTTTAGTGATTATAAGGATGTCTTCTTAAAAATGCCTTGACCCACCCTCCTCAGTTGTTGTTGTTGAACGGATAGAGTATTCAGTTTAGCAGCTAATAATGGTTGAACGCTACTCTGTAGATCTTCCTTCTTTCTTGGAAAACCTTTCCGGGCTAGTTCACGTATACAACTAACAAGAACGTCTTCTTCTTTAGATAATACAGTATTAGAACTTAGTGCTGTTTTGTGATCTGTATTGTTAAAACGAAACTACAAGCTTGTTTCCGGAACATTAAATGATTTTTCAGCTGAACGCACTGATGACCCGTTTTTTTAAACACATTTGATAACATGCTATGGATTTTGCTTTACACTCCTGCTTCGGCTTCTTTGGCATTGTAAAATCCCTTATTTGAGGTTAACGAAGTTTATACCTGTGTGCAATAATATTAAACTACGATTAAAAACAATCTGAAAACAATCATTAGCAGAGTGGCCAATAACACAATTCACTCAACATCGAAGGTACAGTCATTGGACATCCCCCCGTGTCACTAAATATGCAGGGCTAGGCTTCTCACTTTTAGCTTATATCATTGTCACTCAATAATGTTTGTGTTGTCTGACACATCAAGTTGGTTTACCTACCGCCGTCGTCAACAAACAGCATTGTTGGATATTAGGTTTCTAAAGAAAATCTTAAGAAATCTATACATAGAATGAATACGCACCCCACCGTCAACAAACATCCGCTATATTGGCAACTGCTGCACTCTTGCGGTCAAAGTTAATATTACATTATAACCAAAAACGTCCCTTCACGCCATTTTCAAGCAAAATATTAGAACACGTTGTTAGAACAAGCGGCGATTCAAATTATAGTTGGAGTGGCTAATCACTGGAGGGTGGCCAATCACTATACCGTTTACCCAACAAAATACTACAGATCAGTTTTGAATATTTTCTTCGTAATTTTACAGATTTAATACAAAATTGAAGAAAAAATTAATATTTCTATTAACGGAAACAACTTTTAATTGATAAAGAAAAATGAATTATTTCAACAAATGTTAAAAATGTACAAAAATATCAATGTTACGTAACACCAATGGAATCCCCCTCTTCCCCTCACTAACGCAGCGTAACGCAGCCTCAAACCTATCCAACTCTTTAGCGTTACGTAATTTATGGACGATCCCTAACTGATGGTAACGCTGTTACCTCATGTGTTGGAACCAAAAGTGCGCTGTTTGCACTACTTTCATCGAACGACCTCTCTCGCCCTAGGTGCCCTGCGTGCCCTTGTATTTCCTCTTTCCATATTCATTTTGCACTTTGTGGTGTGGTCAACAAATACGCTGCGGGCGGAGGATCTGCCCCTTCTTCTCATACCCTTATTCGGCAAATTGATAAGCACGAACGTCGTGAAAAAAAATTTAATGCACAGGAATTCTAGGTTAGAAGTTGCTAAACCAGTCTAAAAACATCGATGTGGAAAAACATCGATGGTTTTTGGTTGATATATTTTTAACATCGATATTTTGTTATAGATGTCGCACCACTAATTTCGATATTTCGGGAAAAATTATTAAATTATTCGTATAAATATAACATTATTTATATCAAATGAATATGCACTGTTTGTAAGTATGTTTCTTATGAGTAGAGACGGGATTTTTATGTAATTACATATTTTTTTGCCTTTCTACTTACCGTTCTCAAAATTTTAATCTTTGCGAATTGCAGCTGTCCTAACACAATATCCAATTTTTTCGTTACATATTTTTACATATTTGGTACTATATTACATATTTTACATATTTCGCTATTTTTTCAACATATTTTTTATTCTATCAATTTTCTTTCATATTTTTATGAAAAGGTGTATTTTCAAACAATTCAGCAATTTTTCCTCCAGTATTACTGCGTGCCACTCGCCTACCGTACTCGAGGTATGCTATGTGACGACGCTGTCCAATATTCTCAAAGTTCAGCGAGCCTGCCTCTCTTATTTCAGTGGCGGAAAGTGCGCGTCAGCGACAGGTCATTCTCGTCGTCACCTTTAGGCATGATCACTGACGCCGCGTTTCGTCACCTTTAACCTTAATTTTGGAGTAACTTTGGCGATCGCCGACGTGCAATAGTTCGATGAGAGTGCTGCATGCTACAGTGATTGTGTAGATATAGCCAGTTTGAACGGTACCATTGCGTCTAGTCTGGCTGCTAAACTACCGGGCGCGGATCCAGTCGATCATTTTGGAGGAGGAGTCATTGATTTTTGATAAATAATAAACATTGGTTATTATTACACTTCGGATTTTGGGGTTTTACCTATTGTTTTCTTTACAGCCTATTGAGCCTAACATAGATAATTACACTTACAATTAACCTACAATGGTATTAACCAACATCGAGAGTGCCTATAAGCACCTATTTCAACATAAACGTCTATTGGTTTTGTGGTGAAATGTCGTTGGCCTTTAAAATTAAATGATCACAGGTGTTGTCATTGCCAACAATGTTATTTATTTCAACAAGAGCAGCTTTCTATGGTTAGCCATCATCATCAGCTTTATAGTACAAGAAGAATAGCAAACAATTAATTAAACAATTAAAACAAGAGATTAAAATAAACTTCACTCTCACTCTCACACTCACTGTCACACAAAATTCACTTACAATACACTTCACTCTCTACAGTAGCACAAACACCAGATAAGTACA
Source organism: Acheta domesticus (assembly GCA_031308135.1). Lineage (NCBI taxonomy): Eukaryota > Metazoa > Arthropoda > Insecta > Orthoptera > Gryllidae > Acheta > Acheta domesticus. The sequence goes on from JAHLJT010002046.1 coordinate 25,934, forward strand.
CTTGTTTACCTTAATTTGGAAACCTTTCAGAAAAAGTCGCACACAATATACACAAAGCCGGTATCAATGTTTCTTTCCAATCACAGAACTCCCTCAGAAAAATTCTAACCTCTAAAACACACACAGATCTTTTAGAAAAAAGCGGCGTCTACTCACTACATTGCCGCAACTGCAAAGCCAAAAAAACATTCGTCAAACAGGCAGAACTTTCAACACAAGAATAAAAGAACACAACGCTTGGAAACACAACTCCTGTAAATCTCACTTTGCCAATCACCTCCTTCAGACAGGCCACACATTTTATCCACATACAGATATTCATATACTGGAAATAGAAAATCAATATCACACCAGATTTTTAGAAAACTCCACATCCATTTAAATGACAACCTTCTGAATGAAAATATAAACAAAAACCCCTCCCTTCTACTGAAATTATTATTAGACACCACCCTCACACCGCACACCTCCGGGGCGGCGGAATAGGCAGGACACCGCACCCAGGCCATTAACTCTCCTCCTCCACCACCCCACAACCAGGTACTTAAGCAGCTTGGCCCATCCAAACCCACGTAGTCCCGGAGGAGCTGCAGCGGCGGGCCGAGACGGCGCTCGCGAGGGCGCTGCGGCCGTCCGCCCCGCGCATCCTGCGCGAGACAGGCGTAGCGGCGAACAGCGGCGTGCACATGGCCTTCCACAGAAGAAAGGGTCCGCAGCACGTCGCCTTCACCTTCCGCGCACTTCCCCCGCACAAGCTCGCTGAGCTGTGCGACGCGGGGGAGCAGGCAGTGCGCGGGAGGCGGTCGCCGCTCATCAACGCCGGCAACCGCGCGGGCGGCGCGGACGCGCGCCACGCCGGGCCTGGGCCGCCCGGGGCCGAAGACGCCGCGGCGCCACGCACGTTTGAGTGAAGTCGGCGCCGTGGCGAAAAAGTAACGTGTAAATAGTGAATATAGTGCAGTGGAGTGTATAGTGTGTATGAATGCGAGAATGAATGTGTGAGAGAATGAGTTGAAAATATAGTTGTACCAATGAATGAATGAGTGAATGGCAAAAATAAAAAGAAAGAGGAAAAACATTTTAACCCATTAATGCCCAAGTTTTTTTTCTTGAAATTTTTCTTTCTAATTTTAATATGTAAATATTATTGTTCCAAAAATGACATTACATGAAAATTTGGAAAAATTAAGTTGTTCATTTTTCAGAATTTTGATGCCCCATTAATGGGGCAATGGGCATGGACGGGGAGGGTATTTTTATTTTGTAAAAGTAATAAAAATGATGCATAAATGTTATTAAAATGAAAGGTTTTATTATATAGAATTAGAGAAAGGACAGTAAAATATATTTTAAGAAGAAAAAACAAGAAATAAACTAATGGACTATTCTGTATGGAACTTTTGGAAGCTATTTACATGACATCGAACATTGCACTTCATGCATTTTTTAAATGTATTTTTATGACAATTTGCGCACCATATCTGTGTTTCGTTTTTAATAAGATAGTGATTTAACCCATCCAAACACACATCAATTGGCACCCTCTTCTTGCATGACTGCAGTTCCTTCTTGTCGAGGCGAATTTCAGTGTATTTTGCAAGGAATGTTTGCACGATCTGTCGAGTAAATGCAAGTAAATCAATATCATTTCCCTTCTCTTTTGGCAACATCCCGTACACATGCCATGCGTTATTAACTGTGACGTTCAATAAGAAGTTAATCAGAGCTCAGTACCATTTTTTATTCCGAATATGAATTCTGTAGGCAGCAATATTTTGATCCGTACGATCAACTTCGCCCAAATAAAATTGTACTTTTCAATACATGCTGGTTGTTGGATCATCATATTTTCTTCTCAGCTGCACTGCATCTCTTTGCTTGATATAGTGGTTGAATCCCGCCACATGTTGACGCAACGGTAACGACAGAATTGTCGTGATACCTTACAAGAGTGATACCTGAATTCATATCGGTTACTTGATCATAACTTCCTCGGGGCATTTTCTTCAATTGATCTGGCATGATAAGAGGTGCTTTGCAAGTGCGATTTGCGCGAATTGTCCCTGTAGCATCATAACAATTACCTTATGTCTAAAAATCTGAAAATTTCTAAAAATCTGGAAAGACGTAAAAAAATTATCCATAAAAAGATGTCATGTCTTACCCTGAGTCAGTTCTGATAAAAATCCATCATTACTGGCCCTCCTACTCCCAGTTCCAGAATCTGATTGCCAGTCAAGGCGCCCTGATAAGGCTCTCCTTGAATTATATAGCCCAGGCGAGTACACAAACACCATAACTTGTATCCGAATCTTATCGGTATTCCTTAGATATGTTGTTTAGTGCTGTGTCTACTGTAATATGGCACTATGGCCTCGTCAACACTTATTCTTCTTGAGAGAAGAAAGCTAGCCAGCGTTCATTTAGCATAGATCAAAGAGGTCTTACTTTACAAAATTTGTCTTTTTGTCGAGGTTTCCATTGTCGGACACATGAAAATAATGTAGAATCTCCTCAAATATATTCCAAGACATTGCTTTTGAAACAGCAAGATTGTGACAAACAGTTGCAGTTAGCCAGTACATTCTTGTTCGCGGTACCACACAGTATCCACTCAAAAGAAGAATTGCAAGAAATGCTCAATGTATATAGCAGCTTCTATTAACTACTCATCTGCTTCTAACAAGCTCGAAATTTCATTAACAGTCAACCTAAATGCAGAAAATAAGACCATAATGATACCCTCCCCATTCATGCCCATTGCCCCATTAATGGGGCATCTATATTAAATTCTTAACATACAATATATATATATATATATATATATATATCGTAAAAATATGGTTAATATTCGTTAAAAACATCTTTTAGAATAATATTGATTTATGTAAGATTCAATAAAATACACAATAGAATACAGAAATAACGTACCTCTCAGAGCGCGACATAATGGCAGAAAACAGAAGCTCAACGCTAAATCTCGGCAGTTAAATGGCCATCAGACAAAACATGTCGTTGGACTAATCAACAATACCAACTCTTAAATTTAAAAATGAAATCTCTCAAAAATTACTATTCTCAACAAAAATATAAATACTTTTATCGACCGCCCCAATAATGGGGCATAGGGCAATAATGGGTTAAAGAACTATTTAACCCAAATTAAAAACCTGTATGTAAGTTAGTAATAAGTTAGTTTGTAAGAGAGCATATTCAAGATACTCGCCCTTCCCTCACTCCAGATGCCAAAACTGCTGGAGTTCATATGTAATTCCCGTAAGTGAATAAATTCCCGCCCCACCAGGACAACTGGTGGGGAGAAAATCGAAAAAAAAGAAAAAAAAAACAACAACCGCGTAGTCGTTTTGACTTCGAGACAGAAGGTAAGGTAACTAACGCTCAACTAACATTTCATGATTCTGTTACAAAAATATTTTTCACAAGTTCTATTTAATTTCAGCCACTTTCTTGCGTACATTCAAATTACTGTAATATAAAAATGCTTTAACATCCCCTATTTCTTTCCCTTTGTTTCATTTCACAAAATGTTAATTCTGTTTTTTAAATTATTAGTAAACTGCCATTCCTAATGTTAATCTCTTGTTTTTATTTTAATCTCTTGTTTTAATTGTTTAATTAATTGTTTGCTTTTTTCTTGTACTAGAAAACTGATGATGATCGCTAAGCCATCGATAGCTGCTCTTTTTGAAATAAATAACATTTTGGCAATGACAACACTTGTGATCATTTTATTTAAATTCATATTTCTGACTTTTGGTGCTTATAAATGCCTTTTTTTACAATTTTCAATCAATATATTCACTACACTGTTGTATTTAATAAATAATTATGTATTCAACAAAACAAACCTTTAATTGACTGGATACTTATTTGATTTCTGTTTGATAAAAAGCCGCGTGGTGTCATTTAGGCTTTGCGCAAAAATAAATATAGCAATTATAGGGGCACAAGTTTGAAATCTCCCTTTTGGGAGGTGCTTAGTTTCGCGGGCTTCTCCCACCGCTGCTACATTATCTGAACCCGCTGCGCGCACGCGATTCGTCGCCCTCCCCAGCAAGGAGGAGCCATAAGTCATCAATGTCAATGCAGCCTTCGCTGTGTGACGTCATTGTTGTCCTCAGAGGAACTGCACTGCAAAGAAACAATAATTTTCCCCACTTTAGCTTTCGTCGTCGTCTGTTTTCATTTATTCTTCATCGATTTTCTTACCGTGTTCACAACACTTCTACCACTGATTTGGGCAATACTCAGAAAATAATATACGGCATACATTTTCTTTAATTCATAGACGGTTACAAATGCTTTCTTTCGTAACATGATTCTTAATAGAACTCTAAACTAATTCGATGGAATTGAGAACGGGATGGTAAGGAGGGAGCTTGATGTACCGTTTATATTACCTGCAAACGGTTGGCCTAGTGTTAGAAACAAATACACACAATATTACGCCTGTGAACTTCACTTTAAATTAGGCCTACGCTAAGACAAGCCACGCCGCACAGCACTCAAAACGAAAGGGACAGGACTGAGGACCAGGGGCGATGCTTCCTATACATATGTTTCTTTTACTGAATCGTAATATATTAAGAATCAGCGTTTATGCACAGACAGCTGAAACTGTTTTGATTTGGATCGCTGACACTTTTACTGCTGCGCTTTGGACCCATGAACCAAGCAGCCTGTATATGCGTTCAGAACCCCCTCCCCTTGACCGGCCACGCCGGTTGGTGCGCAGAGCGAGTGAGAGAGCGATATGTTCAGGGGAAGTGAGTGGTTGATGGTGGGAGTCTCCCCTCCTTGCGCATGCGCATTCGAAGGGGGCTTTCTGTCCTGTCGGGGTATAGTGAAATCTTAAGGTGCCGCATGCGAAATCGGAACTTCGGCAATGAAATACAATTTCAAGAAATTAAAATTGCAAAAAGCAAAAAAAAAAAAAAAAATTGGCCCACGTTTGGTTGAAAGTAATTTTCCATAATTTAAATCACAGAACTTGTCTCGCTCACGCACTTCATCGAGTTACAGGAGGAGGTTTGAAACCAGTTCTCCAAAATCAATGATTTAATATCCTCCATAAAGAAAGTATTTTTAAAGTCAAGTTCTGGAATTGCAACTGACAAAGAAGAATGTCCCAATCTGCATTTGCCATCACCGCCTATTTGACAATCTGCATTTGCGGTAGGTGGCCACACACTGTGTAGTATTACTGTGAGAACATTGGCAATGGTGAAAAGGTATTAATAGTTTTTCGGAAGATAAATGGGAGTGTATTATGGTTGCCCAGAAGCAAAAGCTAATTATAAGGCGGGATGTGTCATTTATTCGCGCAACTTTAATTTTTTAACAGATTCTGTAGAGCAATTACAATCATCAAAGCTCAGTCTTACTGAATCAATCACATTATTTACAAGAGCAGAAAGTCAGTTAAAGAAAGCTGTTGGTGAGATTGGGAAACTCGTTTCCAAAAAAACAACAAATGGTACTCGCCAAAAATACTAGATACGCGGTTCTAAAGGAAGTATCAGGCAGTGAACTAACATAATCAAGTGTTAACATGCCTATTGTGAACATAATTTCAGCTTGTAACTCGATACCACAGATGTCCAACGTACTACTATAAATTTGATGCTTTCCTAACACAGAGGAATTTAGGACGCGCGTATAGTAATTCAGCGATCATAATTAAATATCATAAAACATTCATCAACATAACAAAGTATTGCCATAATTTTCATCAGTCTATATTGATTTTTTCTAAAATGCAATATTCAAGAAAGCTCTCGGCCAGTGTGTGTATTTCATTTAAATTTGCCACACAGAGCCAGCTTCCGTGCGGACGGAACCAACAAGCACAACCAAACAAGAATTACCATTAGAGAATCAACAAGCACATTCGAACCAAACTAATAACATCATTAATACACATTATATACACAATTATTACTGCAAACAAAAATTTATTGCCGTTGCCATTTATGAAAAAAATATTGTTAGAAACTGAATACATTCAACCATGCCAGAAATACAAATACGATTATAGGGAGAGCCAACGAACACAATCGAACCAAACCAAGAACATCATTAATACACTTTATATACTCATTTATTGTCACAAACCAAAATTTATTGTAGGTTGCCTTTATGAAAAAAATATTGTTAAAATCTGAAGCATATTCAACTATGCCAGAAATTAAAATGACATTTTAGAGAGAACCAACGAGCACAATTAAACCAAACCAACCAAAGGAAATCACACCCGTTTTCGCTCCGAATATACGTGTCAATTAATTAGAAATTGTGGCAGTTAATGGACAATTAATTACCAATAAATTATCTGAGTGTTTCCGTCGACCTGCGACCCTGAATTTCACTCACGTGTGTGCTGGCGTCGCGTCAACCCAGCTCACACCGGTTTTCGCCCCGAAGATACGTGGCAATTAATTCGAAATTGTGGCACTTAATTGGCAATTAATTAGAAATAAATCATTAGACACGGTTAATTCCGGTGAGCTGACATGGCTTTCCAGCTTGACGCACCTACGCAGATGAGCAAACTGAACATTCAGTCGCCGCCATTTTTGATTAGATAGTGCGAGCGGTGCGCGCAACCGTGTGAAATTCGAAAGCGGCTTCTGTGTACGAAGCGTCTGAGGTATACACTTCTGTTTTTATAACGTGGCGCGTCAAGGCTCATCTTCATAAAGGAATATTTCGCAGCATTTCGAGTCTTTCTCGGTCGTGGCACTAGATGTAGCATGATCGCGAACGTACGAAGCAGTGCTGTGATCGTGCGACATCTAGGGGTTCGACCGAGAAAGACGTGAATTACCATGACATATTCCATCGTGAAACTGGGCCTTGGCGCGCCGTGTTATAAAATCCGAAGTATAGTTTCTTTTCATGCGTTTCGCTATAACTTTAGAAACCGAACGTGCATCTCTAGATTAAGTAGTGTATAATAAGAAATTGCCCTTAATTTTATCCCAACTTTTATCTACGATATTAATTGAAATGGTTTAAAGAAAAAGCAAACTGAAAATGAACATTTCGCGTTTCTAATCAGACGTTCTTAAATCTAGATTTTCAGTTAATTCACCTCTAATATTAAATTTAGATATGCATTTCCATTGATTCATTAGTGATTCCGGGCGCGTCCTAAGGTAAATGGTTCCGAAAGTATAGTTCATGTTTCCTCGAAATGTGGCTATGTTCATCCACCGTGAGATACGGCGTCAACCTACATGTTAGCAGGCGGGTTTTCCCCAGCCATGTATCTCTCCCAAGCGAGACACCGCTCCAGCTGGAACGCATATAAGCAAACTACACATTCATTCGGCGTCAGGCCATTATCAGCGTCGAATTACTAGTCTGCGGGACGCTACGCGTTAAATATTTTGGGGTCCCATTGACCTTTTTTTTCAAATGCACACATCAACTCCAATGTTTAATTTAAAATCTATCTAAATAGGATTTTTATAAGTTTGTTTACAAATTTATGACAAACTATTGTACCTGTGGGAGACTCTCGCATGCTATACCCCCATGCTATACCCTTTCCCTATCCATTTGTCTTTCCTTGCCATTAAGAAGGAAAGTTGTTAATGAAACGTGTTTATTTCTTTTAAAATAGTGGTGCTTCCAAAGCACATACTTTCTCGCATTGTCCGTAAATGCACCGCAATATTATACTACTACATAAAGCAGCAAATTTTTTCCGCTCAGAGATACGATCCAAAATCCTCAGATTTAACTTGCTGCATAGATGCCACTACGCCACTAAAGTGCTCATTGACCGAACTCGGGCAAATGCATATGCACGTAAATGTGTTATTTAGTATTAATGAAGGATGTATATCGTAATAACATTTGACAAACAAGAGTTTATTCTCTTACAATACATACTTCGTGAAATCGACTGATCACCATACATATCAAGAAAGCATGTACCTAGTAAACCACTTCAACTGTCCAGTGCGCCAGGGGAGCACAACAATATCGGGTGACGCCGTCGACGAATTCAGTGACATCTCCATCTCATCAATACCCCCTTTTCGTTCGCAGAATTTTGGTCCATGAAAAATAACAATTCTCGAACAAAACTTAACACCAAAATAATATTCATTTAATCAAATTAATGGATTTGATGCTTTTCCACTAAGTGTTCCGATCTAGGTGCTTGGAAAAAATGTTCGATTCCAGGTCCGCTGACTTCACATGCTCTAACTGAATTTCGCTGTTAAACAAGTTTTCTTTAATAAAATTAAGTCTCCGTATCATATGATTGTTACGGTTGGTTATTTTGAAGTCCTTCGATCAATCTATTACCGCCTTACTGTCAGTGCATAATGTGGTTGCACGTTTAGTCAAATTTCCAAAACCTAAATTTTCCAGCAGTGATACAATCCATTTTGATGACAAATAGCGTCTTCAATCCCATTTAACTCGGCCTCCACAGTAGATAAGGCTACGATTCTCTGCTTTCTGCTTTTCCACCCTATTAGGGAATTTCCAAGATTGACTACGTAGCTAGCAAACGCCTTATTATCTTTGGCAGTATTCCAACTTGCGTCGGAGCTCATGTTCAACATTCCCATCGTACCATCTATTTTTAATTTCAGATCCACTGTACCCTTTAAATATCACAATATTCTTTTCAACACTGTCCAATGTATACTTTTCGAATTTTAGGAATACGGGGATAAGCTGCTGTAAGAATATGCCAATTCGGATGTATAGCAGTCCCTAAATAGTTTAACAAACCAATAATTCTCTGTACGTGGTTTGATCAATGCTTTCGGTTCATCACAATCGTCACTGTTTTTGTCCAGCTACTCTTGGAGTATATACAGGATGACACCATTCGTATCATATTTTCTTAGAATTTCATTTATATAATCCGTTTGGTGTCCAATATATATCCGTTCAGCATTTCTTTATTCTAATTCCAAGAAAGTTTCTCGGGGATCAGCCTATCGACTTCTTTAATTGTAAGTTTAATTTTCAGCTTGCAAATTAAATCGTCAATTAAGTGATGATATTGACCAATGATCAGAGGCGTATCTAGGTATTCAGGCGCCCATGGCAAGCATGGAATTTGCGCCCCTGTCAGATACTTCGAATTAGAATTGTTATTTGTTTTAGGGGGTGTGCACTAATGTCAAGATTCTGATTAATTTCAAAGCGTTTCATAAAAAAAATTATTTCGAAAATAATTTACTATCTTTAACTTACGAATTTGATTTGAGGAATTGATATAATAAGGAAAGATAACAATTCATGTTTATTATATTTAATCACATTCGTTTGAAAAATGAAAATGATGAAAATATTACTCTTTAAAAAGTATATTATCAACCAATGAACATTTACACAAACAATTTCTGATATTCATACATAAACTAAAATGACACTCTTCTTAGAATACTTAATTACTTATACATACACTGCAATGAATCTCCTTTGAACACTGGTTTTAGTAATATTTTTACTTATTTTCATTCTATTCACTCCAAATATTCTCAGTTCTATTCAAAGTTATTTCATAAATGATAACCGTATTTTCTTCTGAAATATGCTCCGCTACACTCCCCTTTTAATGAACACAAAGTTCCTTGTTTATTTTTGCTATCAGACAAGAGGGATTGTTGCAAGCTACAGAAAATTTATTTTTGTAGGTCGACAGAACCGTCCATACAGAATTACAGTGACGATGTGTTACGTAAGGAATCCTACTGACGACCAAAACTACGCTGTTCTGCTCCATTACTGTGTTCTACCCGTCTGCTCGCGAGCCATGTCCAAGCTGTTCTGCCCGCCGTTTGTAATCCGCGCGGTTCACATTGTCTTCCAGATGCGCAGTATCTGATCGTCTCGAACTCAATCCATGTTGCTTGTTGGTTTATCTTGCGCCTTTCTCCTCCTTGCCTAATGTCCGTGCTTCTCCTGATCGGATAATCACATATTTGCACCTCACCCTCTTTATTCCTTATATCCGGTCTCCTCATAAATTTCTAATTCTAATTATCTTAACGGAAATTTCTCACGTGTCCATTGCTAATTCATTATTAAAATTCAGACTATTTTCTCGGTCTTGTTATCATCTTTGCTTTACTGATTTATTTCTCGTTATTTGTACTATTTGTACAGTTAATACTGATCTCATTGTTGACAGTCGAAACATATTTCTATAAGGGTTATTCCACGCAAAACAGTAGGAAATCTGACACTAAATCTGGAATATAAAAATATTGGCCACCTTACTTATCATGATACCTGCATACACCAGGGACAATATTGTTGTTTGTCTCATCCGCCATTGTTTGGCAACAATGGGAACTTGCAATATTGGGTTAGCAGTCTGTAGACATTACTTTATGATTTTTTTCCGATATATGCAAACAAGCAAAACATAGGAAAGTGACACTATTTGTAGAAGAAATGTAAAGGATCATTTTACATAAAGATATTTTTTCTGAGAGTCTTTAAATAATTCGAATGTAAAAAAATTCTTAAAAAATGCAATAAATGGAAATGCAATATTCTAAATTCATGAATTTTGGAAGAAAATTGCTGAAACTACTTTATAGCTACCCTGTAAATATAATCAAGGAATCTTGAATTGTTTTAGTTATGAATAAAAATATCTTACCGGCGCTCCGTAAACGAACTCGTCTCAGCTGTCCCAGCCCTCTCCGTCAGCACTCGCCGTTACTTTTCTCGTCCGCGACGCGATTGTTGATTGCGCAAAACTATTTCTCTAGGTGTTATGCTGCCATACGAGCTACTTTAAGAGATACACCAAATTCGAGCATTATATTTTGTTCACTCCAACTTTTTGGTAAACACATTAAAATCATATATTTCTCATTGTTATCTTCACATTTGAAACTTTTTCTTTGAATTGTGTCAATATTTCTTCTCCATCATTGCTTTCTGTACTCACATAAACAATTCAGAAACTGCTTTATTTACGGCACTCATCTTTCTCCTAGCGTAGATTTCTCTCGGGTTTGCTTTCGCAATGACAATGATGATTGACCAGAGGATTCAAAATGTTTACATTACTGATAGTGGCTTCATCTGCAACTCCTGGGTCTACGTACTCCTCTTCACTTGACTTTTTCATTTCACTGTCTGTTTCAGTAGAGTCACTAAGATCTGTATTGGGCATTTTGATATTTTGAGACGACACAGATCGCATATTGCTTCACCTACCACTAAATTCGATATTTTCTTCCGCATTGTTTCTGTTATCTTACTCCTACCCTCCGACCTTTTTGCTTCTCAAGTCCGAATGGATTGCAGCACCAAATCCTGCTAAACGTATTCACATTCTTTGGCATTTTGTATCATGATGTATCACTGAACAGTAAAACGCGTAAACTAAGCCTGTAAACTGGTGTAGGATCTGTTCGAAGGCACCGATGGATATCCCTAGGGAATGACTTGGCTGCGCCTGCCTACGACCAGCACCACCTACCACCTAATCTAGTAACGAGGTGGTGTTGCTTGCAGCATCTTCCCACGCCCTCGCTGGGCAAGGGCACGCGACTTTCAACTTCGGGCAAAATGCGCGTTTACTTTTTATTAAAACTTACGCATTTTTTATGATTCCACGCGACAGTTTGCAGAATTGTTATTTATTAGTTCTTCTTGCAGTGTGTAAATTGAAGGAAAGAAATTACTTTTGAAGAGAAATGTATTTGTTTAATTTATTAGCATTCTTTATTATAAACAAATATACCAATCATTAATATTATCCACTGCTTAAATTCCATCATCTATCTTCAAACCAGTGTGCTCGTTTTTAAAGTTTTATCATTTTATGAAAGTCATAATTATTTAATTATTGAGTATATTGTGTCATCGTCCATGTTTAACCCGTAATTGTTGCTTAACTGCTAAAGATATTATTCATTTGCCTTTTAACGGTTCATCATTAGTATATTAATATAAAAAAATATCAAAAAATCTGAGAATCAGTGTCGAAAACCTGAATTTTGCATGGACAACCCATAAGCATCTTTTACTTTCTCGTATACGTACGAATATAGTAAAGTTTCTGTGACAAACAGCGTCAATTGTGCTGTAATAGTAACGCTTAAAAGTCATTTGCGTAAAGATGGCTTCAATTTAACGATGAAATTGCCATTTAGGACGAGGTTTTACTCTTATTTCACATTTTTAAAGTAATATTTCGATTATACTATTAGGAAACCTAAATATTGAGAAAATTTCAAAAAATGTACATTGGGCTGCTATAGATGATAAGTGGTCAGAGATGTGGCAACTCGAATAGCTAGCCCAGACCAAAAGAAATCGAAACTAATTTCAAAAGTCTGTGCCGTTCTGTAGTACTAGTTTAATAATGACTTATAATGGCACTCACATTACCCATTACAATACAACAATGATATTAATAAATGCGAAAACATTACATTTTTTGTGTGGTCTAGAAGTGCGCGTTCCTTGATTTCACTGATGCAAATACATCAAGGACAATCAAAGGAAATTTTCTCGGCTCTCTCTTTCTTTCAATAGAGCAAGATCACTAGAAGAACAATCTCTCTTATCCCATTGAAGCTCTTAAATAGATATCAATTTTAACTTGCTGAAAGATCTCTCACAACTTGCAATGGAACAGCAATAGTTGAATTTGAATAGCGAAATCTTCAGACTCTTCTCTGTATCACTCTCACACAATATTTCCTTTGCAAGTTAC
>JAHLJT010002049.1:0-24308 GCA_031308135.1 Acheta domesticus
GCACGTCAACGCACAATGGCGGTCGCGCAGCAGATGCAAATGGCGCGCGCCGTTGATATCCTCACAAAGCGCTCCGCGTTGTGTTGTTCGCACGCCAAATCAGATAATTACTCACAATGGAGAACCGACGAGCGAAAAATAGCCCATCCCGGTTCCATGGGGAAGGTTACGGTGTACACCGACGATGATGCAAGGGACGACAAAGCGGAGTTGCCAACTTTGGCAATTTATCGTCCATCTGGCGATTTTTGGAACGACTTTACTGCTGAAAGTTACGGACGGGGTTTATTTGTTACGTCAAATTTTACAACAGTGATGTTTGACTATATTTTGACACACATTTTGGCAATTACTTCGTTTGATAGCATTTTTGAGATGATTGGCGGTATATATAATGACGATACGATAATGAAAACCTGGTGAAACAAAGTATTACTTTGAATCCGATGTCAAGTAGGAAACGATTTGGCTGCTAGTATCGAATAACTGGGCATCGCAGAAGCGTGCCTTAAATTCCTTTTATTTACTTACGCTAATGAATAATCAGTGCAACGTTTGTAAGATTTACACAAAGCGATTTAATGAATGAAAAACAATTCATAAGATTCAATTTGTTTATTATTAGTTTCACATCAACGCAGTGTCATTTTCACGAAACAGCGAACAATACATATTAATATTTTTATGCTAACATGACATTAAAATACATAAAATTTGATAACTTTTCAGCAAACGAATGAAATTCATGAAGATTACTATACATATGTGGTCTGTTTGTGTTCTAAACTACCTCGTTCCATTATTTCCCTTTTTACATTAATGCGAAGTTCGTGACGTTGTTCTTAGTCCCTCAGGAAGGGGTTTAGATCAAATCCAATTCTGGGAGAACATACTTTTCCGTTCATTTTGGAACAGCTTGTGGTGGCGAGTATATTTTCATTTCTCATGAAAAGTTTTCGTAAATGAAATGAGCTGATTTCGTGAATGTCAGGTGAATGTTAACATGTTTATTCATGACAAAAACATACATTTCTGATCATTGTACATGGCTACAGTATTACAAATGACAAATTGATATTAATGCACAATAGAAAAATAAGTAAGACTTTATGCACAAGTTTTAGCTTTCGGTTGAGAGAATTCCTACAAGGGAGAAGTCTAGTCATTAGTTTTCTTAAAATCAATTGTAGTATTAATTTCATTTTTGCCCCTATTCTGGGATACTGACTATAAATCACAAGTTTGACAATGTATTTGATTTATATCAACACACGACAAAATTAAATTTTTTTATGTGTTGGGCCAGAATTTAAAACCTATCGAATTTCGGTAAACATTCCCCTACGTACTTAAATAATTTATTTAAAATTTCCTAAATTTTGTAGAAACAACTTTTTTTTGTTATACAAATCGTTTATATGATAGGCAGATTGTCATACTGAGCCCAGACTAGAAGATTTCTGGTTACCCGTTTAGAAGTTAGGTTGTGTTAATTCTTCTAGATTTCAACTACCAGTTTCTCGTAAACCTTGAGCGTAATTCCTAGAAAGCCCTAAGACCTTCTTCTGCGTAGATAAACACAATAGGACTGTTACAATTGAACTTTCTCGAGTGTATGAACGTTCATTGCTCGTCAAATATATGTAAAAAGGATTCGAAAACATATTTTTCTTATATATGCAGATTAATTTCCCTATCTACAGAAAACTGCCCTTCCGTATTTTCTTAAAACCTAAACTTTAATGACCGCTCATTAAATGCAGAAATACATCAGGTAGATTGTCTATTCATTGCATCATTCTCTTTTAAACTTCGTTTCATTAGTTCTCAGAGCAAATCCTGGGAAAGCTACTCCCAGTTTCCCTTTGCGCAGTATCTTATCCCCACAAAGGAGACTGTCACAGCCTTGAGGAATAAGGGAGGGGAGCTATTTGTAGCAGGCGCTTTATCAATTTATGTCCTGGCGTTCTTAATTGGCAGCGATAATCTTTCGGAACTTCGTCGACGTCGTTAAGTTCCTCTTAATGGATTCCAGAGGCGGAATTCTTAAAGGGGCTTTATATAGCCAGTTACGGAATATGAGGACGTTTTAAAATGCAAATTCTGAGAGAATATAATGTTACAGGGATTTTCCACTGTCGAGAACGGGATCCATAGGAAATTGGTTCGTTTTTGAGCCGCTGGAATTGAGCCATCTCCCTTCTCGTGATTCAGGTTTTATCAGCCAATAAAAGGAAGAAGAGGCTGGGCAGCTATTTGATTCGGAACCCCACAAATATTTCAGCAGTAACTGGTTTTAAAACACTGCACATTTTTTTTATTGAAACATGATTTGAAATTATTTAACTGTGCTTTAAATAACTTTTGGGATCTTCTACCGTTATTGGCCATGAGAAAGCTAGAAGTACGATCTGAATCACATCAGGCCGTATGACCAGAAGTATTTGAAGAATCTAAAAGCTCATATACAGAGTTTGGTAAGCTTGGATTCAAATACTTTTTTTGCAGATGGGAGAGCAGGGTGTAAAATTGTAGGGGTTGAATAATTGAATAACTGAAGCCAATGAAGTTCATTTTTTTTGTAGAAAAGATGCCCCAGAAATGTGCAAGAGATCCTCTTGTTCAAGGTCGCGCATGTCTATGCAGACCAGAGACGTCAAGGTTGATGCCACCAGCGGGAGTCCGTGGCACGGATAACAAGACGAAATACCTCCACGCAAATGATCACCTCGCCACAAGAGGGCGCCAGGTAGTCAAAGCGCCCTGAACGCTTTCATGCTTTACACATGCAATACGATTAGGCTGGATTTAAATAAATAAATTTAAGAACGTTTGTTGTTATTTTTATTTTTCTGTGCATATCCTCTTTTACATTCCACCAAGTTGGAAAACGGCGGGGTTACTACTGATAGTTTCCTTTTCCAACGCTAGTTGCGGTAAGAAGCTCGTGGAAGGCCACGGTGTCACGAAGCGTGCCACTGCCATCGATAGGAAACCTTGACACCATTGGTGTAGACGAAGCAAGACATCCACAGCTCTCCTTAGTCTCCGTTCGAAGCGAGTTCGTCTTTCCCAGGGCTACCAGATGTGTTCTACGAATTCTTTCTCCACTACTAAGAAATTTCCCCAAATAACCTCCCCAAAGAAACAAAATTCTCCAACTTTGAAAATAAAAATATTCTCCAAATCATGGACAAATGGCATGAGCTGTTCCTAGAGTTTTCATTGCCTATCCCCTTAAATTCAAATAATACATATCAACCAATCATCGTCCTTTGAGCTGTTCAAAACCCTATATCTTCGTTTTTCCCATGTTTTTCTTTTTCTATGTCTTTCGTTTATTAGAGAATAATGTTTGTTGTTTCTTTATTATTCATAAAAATTACTACAGTAATGTTTCCATCTCGATTCCGGATGAAAATAATTTCCCCCAAAAATCCCCAAACATTCCCCGTTCATTTATGCTCCCCATTTTTGCCCACGGCGCAAAAAAATCCCCATTTCGGGGGGCAAAATTCCCCAATCTGGCTTCCTTAGCACCAAGCGCCGTGCGGGGCAGGCGGGCCGGGCCGGGTCGCATGAATTTAATTTGTACTAGAGTTGTGAATGAGGTTTCTTTAGAGTTCTCTGATTGGTCAGTGATGGCGGCGCCGGAAACTCAAGTGTCAGTTGATAAATCGTCTGGAAACAAAATTCCGACCTCGCAGCACTTGTGAGAACGTGCATATTTGTGTTGTTTGTCAAGGTTTATTGAAGTATAAATGAGTTAAGAGCTAAATTTTGCCGTTTTGTAAACATAAATGTAGATTAGGCAAAGGTCACATATGAATTGTCCGATTATAACGTTGTTATTTCAATGACTGGTTCAATATTTTGAGTGAGAGAATCTGCTATTTTGTTACCAAAGCGAGGCAAACTCTAAAGAAGCTTCATTCACAAGTCTAGTGCAAATTCAAATCATGCGTCCGGGTCAGGCGTTGCTGGGCGGCGTGCGGGAGCGGTCCGCTCGTGATAAATGGGCTCCGGAATTTGAGGCGAATTTATTACTAGGCGCGAGCAAAAAGCGCCGGCGACCCCCATGCATACATCTCCCGCCGCCGATAGGTCACCGCCGCCCCACGCTGGGTTGATCTGACCCTCGAACTCACGGCGCGCAGTGGGGCCACGGGACAGCCATCCTGTGCGGAAGGAATTTCTTTATTGTGAATAGGCGACGGATTTTGATGACCTAAAACATCGCCAAAAATGATCAGTAAAATGCTCTTAAAATGTTTTTAAAATATCCTGAAAGCAAAGGAAAAAATGAAGAAAAATGACAAAGGAATTTCTTTCTCATGAATAGGGCATGGATTTTGATGACTAAAACATCACCAAAAATGATCAGTAAAATGCTCTTTACCTTCCGGCGGGCGCGTAGCGGCACTGAGTACCGCATTCTTACATTTTTGTTGACTTTGTGTAAATAATTGGAGTCGCACTATTCAGCTCATAGTTATTCTTCATTTATTGTATTTTCAACCGGATGACACTCAAATCACGATTTTAGACACTGCCGATCGACCATTATTCATTAGTAATCTGAACTCTGCAACGGTTGCGGCACTCCGTACCGCACGCCCCTTGTCATGTACGTATAATATTTGCGTATTTTATCCAATAGATTTCTTACTGCTGTTTTGTTATTGAGCTTTAGGACACAAGAGTTTGGAGTACTAACTACTAATTCAAATTGAAACGCGTTGTTTCCGCACATTTGCACCGTATTCATTCCCCGACAAGACACGGAGGGAGCGAGTGATGGATCAGATTCTTATTAATATTGTTATTAATATTATATTAATATTATTGTTCGTTTGGCATTTAGTTAGTTATTATGAAATAAAATGTATAAAACATAAATAAATAATATTTCCTTCACATTCCATCACAAAAGTAATAACTATTTTGTCGCGAAAATCGAAGAAGATAAATGCGGTACGGAGTGCCGCTCGCGCCTGCTGGTGGGAGATGATGGGACGCGCCCGCCGGAGGGTTAAAATGTTTTTAAAATGTCCTAAAAGCAAAGGAAAATTTGACGTAAAAATTGATCAAAACCAGTTCGAATGAACAATTGAAGCTGTTGGGTATATTACTAATGTAATCGAGGCTGCTTTCTTTCATTCAAGTGAACTTAGTTTGTAAACGTTTGGTTTGGACTGTCCTTTACCAGAAAATCTGTTTTTAGCTATCGCGAAATTGGCCGAACCACTGGTAGGCATCGCAGAAACCTTTGATTAAATATTTACAACTGATAACATTACGATTTCTGAGCGAAGTAATCGAATAGGCTACTCAGGAATTCTGTTGATAACATTTGTTGCATCTCTTAAATATTTGAAGCAAGTACCATTAAAATGATTTTAATAAAATCAATGAAATCAGAGAAAATGAATTAAAATGACGAGAAAAGGTAAAAAAATGACTTATTAGTCGAAATGAACGAAAAGTGCAAAAAAATCGTATGAAGATGGATCATTGCCTTTTGTGCTAGCGTAAATTAATTTCTATACTAAAAGGCAATTTTCTAAAGTGAAATAAAAGAAGGCATTTTATTAAAATCCACCTCTTAATTACGAAAGTATGGGCTAAATTTCGTTATATTTATATTCAGAATTGTCACGTTGACTTTTTATGAATAGTAATTGAAGTAAATATTTATTTTTTCAACATTACGAGATAACTTATATTGAAATTATTAAGAAGAAAAACCAGTTTTTACAAGCATTTTACGAGAGCGTGTTGCGCATTGCGTCAGAGACCTTGCATATGCATACATATAGTTTTCCGAGACCATGCATCCTAGAGTTACACAGGAGTGAATGCCTTAAAATGTGAATGATGTTTAAAAAATTTATGTTTAATTAAAATTTAAGGTTATCTTTGGTCTAACGTCTGTTATATTTGAATTTAGATATACATAATTCTTAACGTTTTTGAATGCAAATAAATTCCTTACGCATCATTTACATTTTAAGGAATTCGTGTTTGTTTAGGAAAGGGCAAGTCATTGTATGTCAGGTGTAGATACGATTCTTAGTGCTTGCCCTTTGGAACATTATGGTATGAATGATTCTGAAGGACGGTTAATTGGGATTATTATGGGGATAAGGGAAAAAGTAGGCGATATTTATTCTTTGAGATATCAGGATCATACAGTTTACAGAAACACGGATCAAAATTATCCAGTTCATAGCACGAGTCCAGAGGTGAGAAATCCCGCTCATAGGAAAAATCCACGTACCACGGGAAGGTGTATTGTTTACGCAAAGATGTCCCTGTCCCATGCCTAGACGAACACCACTAAACCAAGAGGCAAGGTTCACGGATGGCTTCTTCCACAGAAGCGCGGCGATGGTGCAGCGGTTAGCGTATCGGACTGCAATACCCAAATTCGCGTCTTCAAACCCGATCGAAGCCATGGATTTTTAAGGGCGAAAAAATCCTTCGTACGCCTTCCTTCGGAGGGGAAGTAAAGCCGGCTGTCCCATGTTAGTAGTGTGATGGAACTAATCACAAAATGGAGGCGCCGACACACTTATGGTGTGACAGTCGTCCCAAGTCGCAGGAGGGGACACGCGCTGAATTTATTTAATAAGGGCGCCAAGCGCATGCCCACTTACCTGCTTAATGTCGCCGGCGTTGAGCGTCTCAGGGGTGAGCGCCCTGGGTCGAAGGGTTGCATTTGGTGGTTTCTTAAGATTTAGAATAATAACACTTTGCTATGGTATTAATTGGTTCACCCGACCAAATGGCGGGGACTAATTTATTCAAAAAATTAAACGAAGAGAAACTGTTCAGGTTGATGCTGGGTTATTGTCACTTTAGTAGCCGATTAATGAATGATGGTGATGACAACTTACAATCTGTGATGTTAGATGGTAATGTCACCGCGACTGGATTGCTCGCCGAGCGACGGAGAAGTGTAGTCGGACCCTCAGGAGGCGACGCCGGAACGTTGCAAGGTTGGCCTCCGATTGCCTCCGGGGTGATGACTCCGGCGCACGGGACGTCGGCGGTGGATGACCGGGCGGTCGCGACGTGATGCTCGCGCGCGTCTCAGGCCGTCACACGACACCTGGACCGCGTATGACGCTCGAAGCCAAACTTTGGCTATTCGGAATTAATTCCGTGAAGACCGGGCAAGTTTCGCAGTGGTCGGCTCAGTGTGTGCCTTACCCACTGCTGCTGTTCCCTTTCTACCGCAGGTTTCATTAACTGACTAATATTCGGTGGCTTTCTTAACTACCACTGTTAATCTACTCAAAACTTTACTTGTTGGTTTCTATCTCCATACGACTTCTCCTGCACCACCGTCCTCTCTAGCGTCTGTCGCCCGTCCTCTCTCTCTGGCCTCGCTCGCCCGTCTGTCCCTTTCGTTTTTTCGAAAAAAATCTCAAAGTGCTCACGTGCTTCCTGCCTAGTGATTTTATTGGTCGGATTTGAACTTCTCGAACCTTCTATTTCATCAACGGTGCCTTCTGGTTGTTCATTGGCCGGCATTGTTAGGCCGGAGGAGCGCGCACGTGTCCCTTCTGCTTTGGCATGTGATGATTTTATAGGCTTTTAGAGGATTATTGAGCCGGGTGCGATCGCCAAGTCGCTAAAATGGTTGTTCCGGCTGTCGATCATCCAGTATTGTTGGACAAAGGGTAAGATTTATTGTTAGGGGCTTCTGGAGAACTTGGGCCGTTGGGCGGAACTAAATCGGGTCGCGGTGGACGCGTGGCCCTTTCCAACTTCCGGTAATTTGGCGTGACGCGGGGGTGAGAGGGTGCGATGGTCACCCGACGCATCGCGGTATTGTCAGTAAAAGGGTATAATTGATAGTTGAAAGTTTATGGGGGGCTTGAGCGGCTGGGCATATCTAATTCGGGGGCGCGTAGTTCTTTCCTGCCGTCCGGTAATTTGGCGTGACGCAAGGGTGGAGGACTGCGATGGTCCCCGACACATCGCATTACCCCCCCGTACAATGAGATTAAAAAAACGCATGGGACATGTTTTTTTTTAATCTAAGAACAAAAAAGGACATTTACAAAAATAGATGATAAATAAATTTGGGGAGCATGTGCCGACAGATGAAGCTGTGAAAACACAAAAACCTGGCATGTCCAGAACGAAATTAGGGGTTTCAATGACAACTCTAACATGATAAGACAATACTAGTTAATTAAGCAAAAGGATAAAATTAATGAAGAGGAACAACACTAAAGCTATCTCTAAAAAACTAGATGACCAATAAATTTAGGACACAAAATCTTTAAGAAGTAATACAAACACATTAATGATAAGAAAATGAATGAAAATAATCTTTATCATTTTTCAAAAATAAGAAATGGTGGTGGGCCATTAGCAACACCTACTCAAACTAAGAGCAAACTAAGCACTAAATAAGTAATTAAGAAGATAACATAGAGGGATAATTGGAAACAAAACTTAGAAAGACTGGCAAAATGAAACAATGGGGTACCTAAAACTAGTTAAACGCTACTGCAAATTGAATAATTGTGCAAAGTGAAGAGCCAAAAGTGGGAACCCTGTTAATCATCATTATATTTGACGCTCTTTTAATACGATTTTAGAGGTATAAAAACAAGTGGAATAATGCGACATTTGCAAAATAATAGATAAGCATAATAGTCAACAGTGGCCAAATTATTTAAAACACAAGAGGAGGAAACAAAATATCAACACGATGGAGAATTGAAAATAGAATGGTAGACGTGAGAAAACAACCAATGAATTAAACAAAGGACTTGGGTTGCAAAAACATTAAGTTCATAATATCAGAATGGAGCTCGTTTCATTAATTAAAGTCAATGGCTATAACTCTCGTCAACTCTCGACAGAGTATATCTAAGGGATATCTGAATTATTTCTCTCTCTTTTTAATCAACAACGACGTTCACTTATAACAATCACTTAACCAAAGCATTGAAGTAGTAGCGAACCCACGAAATTAATTAATAATAAGACGTGCCAGGGCAACCGGGCTCGATCCACAAGAATATAATTAAAATAAGGCTACCTAATCAGAGCGACATAAATGAGGGCTTTTATTCTTTCAGCCAATTAATCTAGTTTAATCTCTGAAAGGAACAAGGTTATAAAAATTGTGAGGACCAACCTCGGAACCATCTGTGCTACGTAAAGTGCAAGCGTTGGGGGCTACAAGCCTCATAATTTGGTAAGGACCTACAAATAAAGGAAAGAATTTACTAATAAGGCCTTCAGGCTGATTAGATACTCTGAGAGCTTTGATTAAAACTTTATCGCCGACTTTGAATAAATGGGTTTTACTCTTCTGGTGTTGTTTTCTCGTATCACCAGCTTTCTTTAAATTTGAGAGAATAATATGACACCGATCCTCAGGGGAAATTGGAATTTGAGTGGCCATTTTTGCTAAAATAGGAAACAATGGTTTCGGCTTCTTATTGAATTGAGCCTCGAAAGGTGTAAATCTGGAAGATTCATGGGGGATGTGGTTAAGCCACGTATTAATCTTCGGTAGTAAATCGGGCCAAGCGGTATGCTTGTGAGACACATAAACCCGAAACAAACGTGATAATTCTTTCATGACTCTTTCGCTTGGGTTTGATCTCGGTGACCTAATAGAACAGAAGATTGTTTGGACACCTAAATCATTTAGCGATTGCTGCCAAAGGTCACTCGTGAACTGCGTGCCATTGTCACTGAGGACACGCTGATACGTCCCACATTCTTTGAAGAAACCTTGCACTAGGTGTTTTAAACAGGACTTTGCAGTAGGTTTAACAATAGGAAAACACTTAACATATTTAGTAAACACATCTATTACTACGAAGATATGGCGGAATCCACATCTTCCTCTAGGTAATGGTCCGTAAAGGTCTACTGCGCATAGGTCTCTGGGTCCGTCTGGCAATATAGTAGTCAAAGGTCCCTGGTACGACCTATTAGGGTGTTTTGTTGTCTGGCATTTAAGGCATTTAGCGATAGTGGTTCTAATTTGGCGGTGCATGTTTCGCCAGTATACGAAATCGGTCAGAATAGCAATTATCTTAGCGGATCCGAAATGACCATAACTTCTATGGGTGAAAGTAATTAATTTGTCTGTCAAAGCAGCAGGAATCCAAATTTTGAACGTATCAGGATTGGTTTTGGTCTTTTTAAGTACAATATCATTGGATAATTTCCAATTGTGGCTTGAGTTAGCCAGGTTTTGATATTCGGGGTGGTCAGCTGGAATTTGGTTTTTGAGGAATTTCTTTACTGTGCCAATGATAGGGTCATTGGTCTGAAATAGTTTGAGGTCTTTCGGTCGCATTTCTGGTATGGTTCCTTGATCAGTGGCGATAGCATTCATGTGAAACAAAGTCTCATTTGAATTGTTCTCTTGATGATACGGAAGACGGCTGAGGAGGTCAGGTAGTAAATTTAACTTGCCTTTACAATGGAGGATGTCGAAAGAAAACTGTTGGAGCCAAAGAACCCAGCGAAGCAGGCGTTCGTTCTGGCAGTGGCACTTATTGAGGAAAGTCAAAGCTTTATGGTCGGTAATAATAGTGAATTGGCGACCGAGTAGGTAGTCGCGGTACTTTTGAAGAGCCCAAACAATACTAAGCGCTTCTTTCTGAGTCACAGAGTACGCGTGTTCCGGCCCACGCAAAACTCTGCTAGCAAGACCGATGAGTTGTAAGGAGCCGTCTATGTCCTGTTGAAAAAGGACGCATCCGAGGCCAACATTGCTACTGTCTGTCTGGAGAATAAATTTCTTATTGAAATCGGGGTGATGAATGATGAAATTGTTGGCGAAAGCAGTTTTTAAGAAGATCAAAAGACTTCTGGTGGTTTTCTGTCCAGAGCCATTTGGTGTCTTTCTTCAAAAGGTCTAATAATGGGTGGAGCAAGGTGGCATAATTGTGGCAAAACCGTGAGTAGTAATTGCACACGCCAATGAAACTGCGTAGCTGCTTGATAGAACGAGGTGGGGGGATATTCTGTATAAATTTAATACTCTCAGGATCGGGCAAAATTCCAGTCGGGTTAATAAAATATCCGAGGAATTTGATCTGAGTCTGGAAAAATGAACATTTTTCTATATTCAAACACATGTCGTGCTGGCGGAGGAGCTGAAAGACGGTTTTAAGGTGAAGTAAATGTTCATCAAAGGACTTGGAGCTAATGACAACGTCGTCTACGTAAGTAGTCACGAAGTCGAGATTTTGGGTGCTAAAAGCATTGTCTAGGCATCTAATAAAGGCGGAACCTGAATTCGAAGGCCAAAGGGGTACGTTGAAAAAACGTATGTGCAACCATTGTAAATGAAGCCAGTGTATTTTTGGTCTGCTGGGTGAATTGCTAGCTGCAATAAGATGATTTAAAATCGATGACACTGAACCAATTGCAACCAGTAAAGCGTCGTAGCGCTTCATCAACTTTAGGAGGTGCGTCATTTTCAGGAATTGTGACAGAGTTAATGCGTCGTGCATCAAGGCAAATGCGTACGTCGCCAGTCTTTTTGCGGACGATGACAATAGGGTTTACATAAGAAGTGGGAGCCTCTTTGAATAATACCATCCTCAGTCATTTGTTTAATTACCTCGTCTACTTTTCTTTTGTAAGCTTGAGGAATAGGATACGGCTTACATCGAAAGGTGTATCGTCGGTGACCTTGATTCGAAAAAGGGAATCTTTAATGGGCTTTGTAGAATTTTGAAAAATATCCTGGAAATCAAATAATAAATTTTGTAAGATGAGTTTTTGAGGGAATGACAACAAATTGCAAGATTGAACTTTGTCAGTAATCCGGTTTGTATTTGCTCCATCGTTAGATTCTGAATAAAGTGGTCTGTAAAAACAAAGTCGGTAGTTTCCTGCACGATGTTTCCTTCGACACCATTATATGGTTTTAATTACATTTTGGGCTAAATCAATGGTAATTCCGTAATCACGGAGAAGTCCATGCCTAAATAACTCTCCTACTAAGATTTTTAACAACCAAACAGGTAACATCAATAGGCTGGTTAAAGAGGGAGAAAGATAGCAAAATCTGTTTAGTAATGGGCGCTGATTTACGCATTTGTGCTCCTATAACATAAGACTTAGTGATAGGGAAAGTCGGAATGACATAGTTCGATTGTAATAATTGATCATAGAAAGATTCAGAGATGGCAGATACTTCAGAGCCTGTATCTAGTAAAGCATCTACATCGATGCCGAAGCAGGTAATGTTAATTACTGGACAATTGCGTTTACGTATCGTGGAGTCTGTGGGTGCGTCAGTAATGTCTAGTAAGTCATCCATACACATAGAGTAAAGATGGAACCGCAACATTTGAATTACAAATATGGTCCAGAACTGTGTTCCCATTTATCCGGACCTGAGCGGTTTAACGGCCTCTGTGGTGGTTGACCTGGGCTGTCGAAGGCGGCGCGAGAAGGGGCGCGGTTTGGCCTTGACCGACAATGAAGGGAGGCGGAAAACTGGTCGGCGCCGGGGGGGAGGGGCGGGGGGAAAGTGCGGCGAAGGGCCGTGGTAAAAGGACGCTCTTGACCTTGCGAATGGCGTGGGGGAAATCCTCGATTCTGATTATTATTATTGCCATTACGTGGGCGTGAAGAGTTTTGACTCTGATTTTGATAAGAAGCGAATTGCACATTCGTTTGGTCGAAATCGCCCAATAAGATCTGAAATTGCTCAAGATCTTTTACAAAAACTAGTTTTAAGGAGGTTTGAATGACATATGGATAATGACGAGTTAATAGCCACATAATTTCGTCGTCAGGGGAGGTAGGTTCGCATTGTTAAGTAGGGCAATGCGAAGACACTGCATAATCCCGCATAGAACATGTTACCATTCTGGTCCCATCTACCTTTAGCCAAATCCATTTTAAAATTGTATTGGGTGTTTCTATCCCAAAAACGATTAATAAATTTGGAACGAAAATCCTGAAAATCAGCCGGAACTGGTAACAATGTTTGGAACCATTCTTGGCATGGTCAACCAACATTTGGGCTATAACCTTCGGTTAGAAGATTCAGGAATGTGTCTCGCTAAAGCAAAATAATTTTCAACATTACGTAAGAACGTAATGGGCTGTTCACCGCGATTACCAGAGAATTTTAAATTGGAGGAATTGACAGTGGCATAGCATTAACCGGGAAAGCTGAAATAGTCTTTTCCGCTACTTTAATTTCTAGTTCGTCTATTTTGACTTCGATTTTCTTTCCGTTCCATTTCCGCCTGTGCCTGGATAACTAATTTTTGCTTGTTTCAATTTTATTGTTCAGGGAGTCGTGAAGTCCTTCAATCTTATTGTCAACCCCTTTTAGTTTCTTAGTCACCTCGCCTTTCAAGTTGGAAATTTCGGATTCATTGTCTTTAAATTTATCACGAGCCCAATGTCCCAAATTTAATTGCCTTTTCTGAAACGGTTGGCAATATCCTGTTTATGCTGTCTTTAAATTCTGTCATTTGTTGAACTGTTTCAGACTGGAGCGATTCGCATTTCTTTAGTTGGCCTGTTAAATGTTCGTTGATGTCAGAAATTTGCGTAGGAATTATTTTCAACAGCAGAGGCGAGAGAGGGCGATTTTAGTGCTCTGTTTATCGGACCTTTGAATTAACCGAATTTAGTTGTTGAGACACCTCACTTTGAAAAAGGGTGAAATTAGTGAGGTGTGTCGTCTAATCTACTATCAAGGGCACAAAATTTCGAATCAAATCTGGAATTCAAGTCCTGAAATTTAGGAATTTAATTCTTGACGCTGTTCGTCAAATTGTGATCGAAATTGACAAAATTCTTGACGCTGTTCGTCAAATTTTGCAATAAGAGTGCTGAAAATTGAGACATTTGGTCTGAGGGTGGCGTCGGAGCGGCCGCGGCGAGGGTAGGTCCGGCCTCGGCGGTACTCGTCTC
Organism: Acheta domesticus; assembly: GCA_031308135.1. Classification (NCBI taxonomy): domain Eukaryota; kingdom Metazoa; phylum Arthropoda; class Insecta; order Orthoptera; family Gryllidae; genus Acheta; species Acheta domesticus. The sequence goes on from JAHLJT010002049.1 coordinate 13,939, forward strand.
GAGTACCTGCTCTAAAGAAACCCCGACAGTAGGGGCCGAGAACAGCTGGGGCGTGAGCTCGGCAGGCGCGTCGGCGTTGCGGGAGTGGGGTCAGAAACCTCGGGGTTTTGAATGGGATTATTTTCAGCCATCGTGGAGCGAGCAATCCTCGAAGTGACGTAAGTACGATAATGACGCCTACAGCGCGTTACACATGAGTACACAATCAAACACAATAAAAAGAAAAGTACAAAACACACACAATGAAATGTTAGAGGATAACACTGAGAAATAAACATAAAATTTCAAATAGAAAGTAAACACTATTAAGTAAACATATAATTGTTACGTGACGGAAATAGCACGTATAATGAAAAAGGAAAAAAAATAAAATAGAGTTCAATTAACCACACTTAAACACTATATGACGCATTAAGAAATTGTAAAAAGAAAATAACAATAAAATGAAATTATGCGTCCTGAAAAGAGAGTGAAATGTTCTTATAAATACACTTTGGGCTTCTAAGTTATGAGAATCACTGTAATACTCTGAGCATTCACTGATACAAAATATGTAAAAATTACCGGAAGTTCAATATAAAATTTAAGTCTCACACGCAAGCAAAGTGATTGACAACCTCATAAAATACAAAATATCAAAAGAAACACACATTAAACCAAATGCAATCTTCAGTTGGGCAATAATTGAGCAAGCGTAAACGGAAAATGGATAAGAAAGAATTAGTGAGTTCAATAAGAAATACACAGGTGCGAGTAACACAAAGTAAATACTTGTTAAAAACCACGTTGTGTGTCAATTTATGCTCTGCACGCTGCACAAGCTGAATTATACGTGAAAAAACAAACGAAGTTGGGCGACCAATTTATGAGATGCCCGCTACACAAGTCAATTATTCGTGAATAGAAAACCACGTTGGGTGTCAATTTATGATCTGAGTCTACACAAGCTCAATTATTCGTATAAAAACAACCACGTTGGGCGTCCCAATTTATGATCTGAGTCTACACAAGCTCAATTATTCGTATTAAAAACAACCACGTTGGGCGTCCAATTTATGATCTGAGTCTACACAAGCTCAATTATTCGTATAAAAACAACCACGTTGGGCGTCCCAATTTATGTGATGGAACTACTCACAAAATGGAGGCGCCGACACACTTATGGTGTGACAGTCGTCCCAAGTCGCAGGAGGGGACACGCGCTGAATTTATTTAATAAGGGCGCCAAGCGCATGCCCACTTACCTGCTTAATGTCGCCGGCGTTGAGCGTCTCAGGGGTGAGCGCCCTGGGTCGAAGGGTTGCATTTGGTGGTTTCTTAAGATTTAGAATAATAACACTTTGCTATGGTATTAATGGTTTCACCCGACCAAATGGCGGGGACTAATTTATTCAAAAATTAAACGAAGAGAAACTGTTCAGGTTGATGCTGGGTTATTTGTCACTTTAGTAGCCGATTAATGAATGATGGTGATGACAACTTACAATCTGTGATGTTAGATGGTAATGTCACCGCGACTGGATGCTCGCCGAGCGACGGAGAAGTGTTAGTCGGACCCTCAGGAGGCGACGCCGGGAACGTTGCAAGGTTGGCCTCCGATTGCCTCCGGGGTGATGACTCCGGCGCACGGGACGTCGGCGGTGGAATGACCGGGCGGTCGCGACGTGATGCTCGCGCGCGTTCCTCAGGCCGTCACACGACACTGGACCGCGTATGACGCTCGAAGCCAAACTTTGGCTATTCGGAATTAATTCCGTGAAGACCGGGCAAGTTTCGCAGTGGTCGGCTCAGTGTGTGCCTTACCCACTGCTGCTGTTCCCTTTCTACCGCAGGTTTCATTAACTGACTAATATTCGGTGGCTTTCGTAACTACCACTGTTAATCTACTCAAAACTTTACTTGTTGGTTTCTATCTCCATACGACTTTCTCCTGCACCACCGTCCTCTCTAGCGTCTGTCGCCCGTCCTCTCTCTCTGGCCTCGCTCGCCCGTCTGTCCCTTTCGTTTTTTCGAAAAAAATCTCAAAGTGCTCACGTTGCTTCCTGCCTAGTGATTTTATTGGTCGGATTTGAACTTTCTCGAACCTTCTATTTCATCAACGGTGCCTTCTGGTTGTTCATTGGCCGGCATTGTTAGGCCGGAGGAGCGCGCACGTGTCCCTTCTGCTTTGGCATGTGATGATTTTTATAGGCTTTTAGAGGATTATTGAGCCGGGTGCGATCGCCAAGTCGCTAAAATGGTTGTTCCGGCTGTCGATCATCCGTATTGTTGGACAAAGGGTAAGATTTATTGTTAGGGGCTTCTGGAGAACTTGGGCCGTTGGGCGGAACTAAATCGGGTCGCGGTGGACGCGTGGCCCTTTCCAACTTCCGGTAATTTGGCGTGACGCGGGGGTGAGAGGGTGCGATGGTCACCCGACGCATCGCGGTATTGTCAGTAAAAAGGGTATAATTGATAGTTGAAAGTTTATGGGGGCTTGAGCGGCTGGGCATATCTAATTCGGGGGCGTCGTAGTTCTTCTCCTGCCGTCCGGTAATTTGGCGTGACGCAAGGGTGGAGGACTGCGATGGTCCCCGACACATCGGCAGTAGACTTACTGCATGTAAAAGATCCTCAAGCCTGAATGACGCCTCTGAGCAAAATTCAAAATCGCCTGTTTCGTCGCCCATGGAATACCTTGTTTCTTCGCTAGGTGGTGAAAGGAGCGCAGCGAAATTTGCTTGGTCAGACGGAAGAGCAGGCCTCGTGGCCTGAGTCTCGCCACGTAAAGTAAAGCATCAATTCAATTCATTCACTCGTGGCCGACAAAGTCATATCACTCGTAGATGCTCCGATGACCCACTCTGCGAACTGTATCTATCCCCGGACCTTATAAACAGTCCTCAGGCGTAGTTACTTCGATTGACTGCTTGATTGGCTGATCGAAGTTTCCTTCGATTGACTGATTGAAGTTTCCGGACCCAGCATTAGGCTCATTATGGACATTAGTCTCGTCATTATTTAATGGTCTTCAGTCCCTTTAGTGTAGTACTCGTTTTTATCCCGGAGATGGCGGTGTTCCTACCCCGCTGGATGGTCAGATCCGGCGCCGACCTCGAAATTACTCTGCCATCTATCCATTGCCAAGATCTCCGAGAGAAAATCTGGGTCCCGTACGTTACCGTCTGATTTTTTTATAACATATGTTTTTCGTGGTGAGAAACACGATAATTCACACTTCATACATTCATGTCCTCATAATATTTTCACCTCGAATAAAACGACGTTCGTATTACCTGCAGATTCTTTTACAGTCATGAGTGAATGAGTGTTTGAGGACATTTTACTGTCATGTGTGAATCTTCGATCATTAACTCATACAAATCTTACTCCTGGGAAATTCAAGTCATCGCTAACGCCGAGTTGAACCTATCCTTCACACAATAGCGAGCACTGGATCCAAACGTCATTAAAAACAGTATCAAAATAATTTTTGTGAATAAAACAATTTTAAAGTGAATTTAATTATTATTATAACATATAATGATTTATTCTGTATTTGATTTGTACCTCTCATGCATTATACCTGTTTTAATGTTCCATTTTATAGTGAGACTAGAAACTTCATAAGTCATGTCACTTAGAACGAAAAGATAAACGGCATTTAAAATTCGTTTAATAAATATTCCTTTTTGCAAGCTTTCGTGAAGCTTAATTACGAATTGTACTTTTACAGATTTATTCTATTCTTTGTATCATTGTCGTCCCTAGCATCCACTCACATTAGTTTTGTGGGTGCACGTAAATGTCACCATTTCCGTCATCAATATGCCCACTTCGACCTAAGCTGTATTGTTTTGACCTGTTGGCATGCAGAGGTCAAAAACATACTCACTTACTAGCTAACGCCCACTCTGGCAGCTTACATTTGGTGACGAGCTGACCAGTAAGATGGTCAAAACATCTAGCAATGGGATCTGATTCCGTGACGTTAAGAACTTAAAATGCGTGAACACATCCTGTTACATATTCGCATACAACACAAAAGGGTTAAAACACCTCAGAAAATCACTGCAGTCTGGTAAACTGCGTTTCTGTTTAAAATAAACCTTTTTATTGCCTATATGTGTTTATTTTTAAGAAATTTGTTCTTGGTGAATAATAGTAGTTTATGCAACTAGTTTATAATGTGAAAACGAGGAAGTTAGAAGCGAGTTTTCAAAATTGTACGAATGCAATAAAGAAACATTATAAACGCTATTTTTTAAACGCATATAAACGCTATTTTTTTTGTATGACAGCATTATAAATTATAAGAGAATGAAGCTTAAATTTGCGAAGAACTTTCCTGTGATGTCTCGGGTATTTGACATCTTTGCTAGAAAACTGTGGTCGTCTGTTCTGTTTGCCTCTACTTCCCCGCAATTCTCTCGCTCCGATTGGCTGATTGTGTGATGACGCAATCATTCGAGTCGTAAAATCTAATACGTTATCATTTGTGCCATAAAACACCTGATTATGAACGATTCTTACAACAGAAAAGATCGTTTATAATGCTGAAATACAAAAAAAAAATAATTATTGCACAATGCACTGAAAATGAAATGGCGCGTTAGATTAATTTATTTCTTTTTGCCTTTGAGCTTGCCTGCCGCAGAAATAGCGACTTTAGGACGGCAACGCCATTGCGCGTCGTCCGCATGTCGATTCCTTCCGGGCAGATCGAAAACTGTACATTTCAGGCAGGACACAAAAACCCTTAACCGCCTCCCGCGGCTCGCTCCCATGAATCTCCCGCTCGAATTTACGCAGCGAGGCTCGCATCGGCGCGTTCGCAACCCAGCTGCCGCCGCCGCCGCCGCCGAGAGCAGATGCGCGCACCCCAGAGGCGATCGATTGGGCGAGGTGCAGTGGCCGCGCCCTTGCCGTCCCCGTCTCCCACCGTTCTACCCCGCAACGCCCCGCCCCCGCCACGCTCCGCCACGCCACGCACCCTTCCCGTCCCCGTCTCCCACCGTTAATATCCCCGTCCCGCCCTGCCTCGGCCCGCACGTCTACCCCCGCCCCCGCCACGCTCCGCCCCGCCCCGCCAGCAGCCCTTCCCTTCTCGTCCCGTCTCCATCATTCTATTCCCGCAACTCCTCGCCACGTCCACCCCCGCCCCGCCACGCCCCTTCCCGTCTCCCACCGTTGTATTCCCGCCACGCCCCGCCACGTCCAGCCCCGCTCTGCCCTGCCACGCTCCACCACGCCCGCCAGGTCCCGCCACGCCATGCCCTGCCACGCCCCGCCAGGCCACGCCACGCCCCGCTCGCCCTTTCTTCTCTGGAATTTCTCTACATCAGTTCCCAGTCTGCGCCGCATGCGCCTCCTCTAAACTCCGATCGTCTCGTCTCTTCTCCTTCCAACTTTCGTCGTCTGGTCCATTCTCCATCTCTCTTCGTCTCGTCTTTTTTTGTAGCCAAACCCTAATCGTCTCGTCTTCTCTACCCACAATTCTCATCGTCTCGTCTCTTTTCCATCCAACTCTCGTCTCGCCTCCCTACCTCGTCTCTGTCGCCCCCCCCCCCCTCATGTCTCTTCTCTTCCTGCATGCCTCGTCTTGTTCTGCTCCGCCTCGTCACGTCTCGTTCCGTTCTATCTTCTCTACGCTCAGCCAACTTCTTCCGTATCGTCCCGCATCGTCCTGCCCCAACCTTCTGTGTCCCACCCCCACCCTTCTCCGCTCCCGTGCCGCCTCGCCAATAACGCTACTCGTCTCGTGCCGTCCATTGCGGCCCTCTCCGACCTTTTCCACTCCGACCACCTCCTCCCATCCCCCCCTCCCCGGTCGACGGAACGCTCCCGCCCGCACACCGCATCGGTGCCCGCCGCCGCCCCCGCCGCCGCCCCTGTCCCGCCCCCGCCGATCGGCCACCGCCCCCGTCCCTCTGCCATCCTCGCCGCCGCCGCCCCTGCCGCCGTCCCGCCGCCGCGACCCCAGCTGGCGCCCCGCCGCCGCCCCAGCCGCCGCCCCCACCCCCCGCCGTCCCCCGCCCCAGCCGCCGCCCCTGCTGCCGATCCGCCGCCGCCCCCGCTCACGCTGCCGCCACACCACCGCCCGGCCGCCGTCCGCACGCCTGCCCTCCCCCCGCCGCCACTGCCACCACCGTCCCCGCCACCGTCCCCGCCACCGTCCCGCCGCCGCTCCCGCCGCCGCACCCGCCGCCCCCTGCCCCCGCCTCCGCTCCGCTGCCGTCTCCGCCGCCGCCGCAGCGCAATAAAACACGCGCCGCGGGAAGCGATCCGGGGGGACCGCGGCGCGAATATCGAGGTCACCAATCGCCTGCGCCTGTTGCCTGTCTCCACGGGCGGCGCGGTGCGGAAGCCAATGGGGTGACGCGCAACCTGCTGGCCCCGCTGGCTGGCTGCGATAGTGACAGTATAGAAACGGGGAAGGCAAAAAGTGGCAGCGAAAAAATAAGTCAAGCCCCGGAAAGTGGTTAACAAGATAGGATACTGTTGCGGAGTTTAAATAAGTTCCGTGTCCTGTTTTACTCAACAGTACACAACTCTGGTCGTCTAGGTGGAAAATAATGCGAGATGCACCTGCAGCGGGTTGGGTTGTTTGAAATAGAAAAAAAGAGGCAACAGCAAACAGCATGGGAAGAAAGATGAAAGTGGTGGCGAAAAAAGAAGGCAAGCCAAGAAGGGGGCTAGAGAATCTACGCAGAGTTAAATAAGTACCGAGGCGGAGTTAAATAAGTGATTCAAAATTGTATTTTACAGGCGGAACACGGATATCTGAGGGCTTTTTGGACGATTGTGACTGTGAATGCGATGTGCAGTTACAGCACTTCGGGGTGACCGAATCGAAGAAGTAGCAACTGGCTACAATTTGAAATCAGCATTAAACTAGTGGTGCTACAAAATGGCGCAAACTTTCTCGCTCTACTTAGTTTTCTGATCGCTTCTGTCAACATCTAAATGCATAAAAGATGACGTGCTTCCACAATATCAGTGAATGATAGGATTTTGTCACAAGCAATTTTCAATGATGACCCAATAATACGACATTATAAAAATTAAGAAGTGAAGGAAGTTGGACCAAGATAAATGCCACTTCGCAGTCTTAGAACGAAGAATTGTCAACCTTTTTATGTAAGAGTCAAACATACAGAATCGTTTTAATCTAACCTTATGTTTACAGTTTTCAATATAAATTTAATATCATGATTTAGTCTTTGGAGGAGAAATATTCAAGTACTACATACTATAACGTTGAAAATATTTCCGGCAAAGTTGTAAACCTCAATCGAAAACAGAAACGTGACGACTCGTAACTCTATCGTTCGAGTAATTGTCTTTTATACGCGAAAATATACGATATGAGAGCTTTATTTTTACTTTTTTTTCAAAGAATACCAAGCAATGCCTTTTAAACTCATTTAATTTCAAATACATGATCAATGAAAATGATCCGATTTGCCAGTGGTAATTAAGACAGTAATTGCTCTTATACACCCTTCATATCTTCACCACTTGATCGCGGATTTCACTTCTCCCTCTAAAGGAAATTAGAATAAATGTGTGCCGGAGCAATGTAGTTCACCGTCCTCGACAGTTTCCGCTCACGAGTCTGGAACGCTAACCACCACACCACAGATACCAGCGGCGCATGCAATGGGACGTGCACAATGGTCTTTGTGCGGAGGGTGCGATACGGGGGAGGAGAAGGGGAAGAGGGGTGGGGGAGAAGAGGAGAGAGTGGGGGATAGGCGGAAAGGAAGGGAGGAGAATAAGGGGAAGAGAGAAGAAAGTGGAGAGGGGGAGAAGGGGAGAGGGGTAGGGAGAACGGGTTGGGAGAGGGGCGGCGAGAGAAGGGGGAGAGTGATTGGGAGAAGGGGGAGAGGGGTGGGGGAGAATGGGTGGGGGAGAAGGGGAGAGAGTTGGGGGAGAGTGGGAGGAGAAGAATAAAGGGAAGAGAGGAGAAAGTAGAGAGGGGAGAAGGAGAGAGGGTTGGGGAGAACGGGTTGGGAGAGGGGGTGGTGAAGGGGAGAGGGGTGAGGGGAACGGGCGGAGAGAGGGGGTGGAGAGAAGAGAAAGAGGGATGAGGAGAAGGGGGAGGTGTGGGAAAGGAGAGAAGGGGAGAGGTGAAAAAGGGGGTGGAAGGGGGTGAGGGGGACGGAAAAGGGGGAGGAAGGAGAGGGAGGAGGAAAGGGGGAGGGGAGGAGAAGGGCGGCGAGGGTGTGGTGGAGGTGGGTGCCCATTAGGGAACCGCGGGCGCCGCAGGAGAAGGGCGCGTAAGGGCGAAGGGCGGGCGGGTGCGAGGATCGGGGGATGGCGTGCGGTTTGGGGGTGCGGAGTCCATGGAATTCCCGAGGGCTGGACCATGCCGCCGCCGCCGCCGCTGCCCGATTCGCGCGGTTTATGGCTCCCCGGCAACACGTGAATGGGCCGTCCACACGGCAAACTCATTGCGCCATATTGACGCGACCAGTGCGCAGATCCGTTACGTAGGCGTGTTATAGCACGGTATCCCACTGCATGTAAATTCGGAAGTGCTACGGCCAAACGCACTCAATTTTCTTTCAAGGAAGGCATTTATTGAAATGACGGAGAACGTTTTGCACATTTAGCAAGAAATAATGTTGAGTAATTTTGACGCATTTTCAACTCCACAAGATGTGTAAGATTTTCAACTAAAGAAAATGGTTTGCAGATGCCCCAGAATGATGTACATGTCAGTTGAAATGGAACAGTAATTACACGATATCAACTCAACTACATGGCTTAAAAACCATTAGTAGGCTATACACTCACGAAATTTAAAAAAAAAAAAAAAAAACTAAAAAAAAAAGCTACATGTCACAATTTGCTTTCGGCGGTACTTGAAAGATCAAACATTTGGTTAAAGTTATGGAGACCTTTTCACTATCATTTCGCTAACTCAGGTAAGGAAATATGGGCGTATTTTCATCACAACGCAAGTTTTTGTTGTTACCCAATTCGAAAATTTTCCTTACGATGTAACGAAAAGAGAGAGGTGCGTAGACTCATCGCAAATTCTGGCACACAGGCCATCAGCGCAAAAACTGTACAACGGCGTTATTCAGCTGACCCGAGTGCAGACCTATTCGTATGGATGTGTATTATCGCATGGATTCGAAACTCGGATAAATAAAATCTTTGAAAAGAGGTTTGGGGAAGTTGATTTGCTGTTTCTGCAAATTTCAAGAATATAAAAAAATCATCTATTTAATCAATAACACTTTCCCTACCTTTGTCATCAGAATATTCAAAAATAGAGAATTCTTTAGAGTCTGGCATAATTTTAAATAATATAATGCTTAATTTTAATGTTTAACAAAGGAGTAGTACAAATGTTCACCATTAATTCAATATTTTAAAAAAGTAGCTTTGGATTGAACTAAAATAGTAAAAATATAAAAGAGAGTGATATTTTGGTTTGCCCTGTTTACTGGATACCAATACAATTCCCCTGAGTCATATTTTAACGACAATATGTATGGGTAATATTATTTATTAATAAAAGAATGAATATTAACATAAAGACAGTAACATGAGAAAGTACTTCATTAATGTAAATATATAGGACGTTTTGTTGAATGTTTAAAACAAAAATAATGTTTTTTTATATTGAACCATTACGATTGTTTCCGCACCAGGTCATGATAAATTAACCTCATCTCTGCCTGGTAAGTTAGTCATTCCCTGTGTCCTTGTTTCACACTAACCAGCTTCTCTTGCAATGACGATTGGATTGGAGACTGCTAGTTTTTTGTTTCATCAATCTGAATTTTTTATAAAAACCTATTTAGTTGAAAGTTCAAGATTGCAAATAAACGAAACAGATTTTTTAAAAGTATAACACATCCTTTGCAGCCTATTTTCACCATCACAGTAGGAGGACGTTATCGATTTTGTGTCATTGAAAACCTGCTTCTGCATGTAGTGTTTTTATTTATTTACGCCAAAAAACGGTTTTTAAAACTGTGTGTGAGGTGCTACGAAGAGAAGTTAATTTTGGGCACGTGTTGATAAATCTACCCTAAGCCATACACTAGTTGAAATTTGAATATAGAAAGAATAAGTTAGTTTTTAAGGATTGTTAACAAAATAATGCTGCGATGCGACGTAATAAAATCTATTTTAAGAGTAAATCAGATCTTAATTTGGACTCGTATCCTAATCATGTCCTTCTTGAAGGATAATACTTCCTGTCACGACGTGGAGAACGATAATTTGAATAACTATATTAACCACGGAATTCTAGAAGACGTGCACAGATAATGAAGTTACACTTGTGTCCAGAAGCGAAAAAGAGGTCACCTCAGCATTTGCTATAGGAACAAGGGGGAACTGGACGAAAAACCTGCTTGAGATGGGGG
>JAHLJT010002050.1:0-14901 GCA_031308135.1 Acheta domesticus
TTTCGTGACCTTTAACCTCAATTTCCAAGAAACTTTGGCGATCGCCGTCGTTGTAACAAACACTTCGATAAGAATATTCCATGCTGCAGTGATTGTTTGCTGGTGTAGATTTCGCCAGTTTTGTACAAGGGCTTCTATTGCGTCTAGTCCCTGGCTGCTAAACTACATTCTGAATAACAATTTGTGAAGGATTTACTACTGATGGGAAAGGTGTATGATGCAAGTGTTCATCAACTTGTGTTTTCCAAATGATTTTTAAAACGTTTGCATTGTTTTCTAGATTTGTGGAGGATTTCTTTTATAAATCGTATAAAGTTCCGTATTATGTAAATGAGTTTTATAATTAGAGTATTTTAATATTACGTATTATACCCGATTTTACATATTTATTACATATTCTTAATATTTTCATTACATATTTATGTACGTATTTTGACGTTTCATACTACAATTTTTTCCGTCTCTATTCACCAACTTGTGCGCAGCGGCCTCGGCTGTCGAGCGAGCGACCGCTCCCGCCGACACGTCAACGCGCACGTGAACGGCACGCGCCCAGGAGGGCGTCTGCCCAGCACGCCTTCTTAGCCGCTGACAACGCCCCCACGCACGGAGCGGTCGCACCTCCTGCCGCAAGCGATCTCCATTGCATGTATTTGCACGATTTTTCACAGGAAGGAAAGGAACACTAACATCGATCGACTTGCAACGTTTCATCAGCTTGTTTGCAAGCAGACTCCCGGTATTTTCCCAACACACGTGTTTTGTAGAGGTGTTATTTCATACAAACCGTAATATGGGGACAAGTGCGAAGAATTCGATACTGATATCTTTCGAAGACAACCAATTTTACACCGGCAATATTTTACGGTCAAAAAATGTGCTATTAACTGAAGCTGTGATTCAAGAACTAACATATCATTAAAGCAATCATACATTTCAACATACTGTCCCACACAAAAAATTTTTATTGTCACTACAATGGTTTCGTATTCTTTTTATATGGGACAATAAATACATTTTCACAGATATATTGAAAGCATAGTGCTATGGGATTACGTTCATAACAAAGAATAGAAATACACTATACTACATATTATAAAGCGTTTAAATCACATCAGGGGACTGAATATCATTCAGGACACCGCGGTGCACCGTAGTAAATTTGGTGTGCATTTGTTTAATACAGCATGTCTCGTCTCACAATCTCAACAGCCAACTATCAGAACGGTCATTGACGTACACATCCACCAGGATGTGTGATCATTGAAGAGAAGCGAATGATGGCAAGCGATGGAGAAATGTTGGCCTCGCCTCCGCGCTCTCATGACCAGAGACCGGACTTTTATATGTAATTACATATTTGACTTTCTACTTACCGTTCTCCAAAATATAATCTTGGCGAATCATAGCCCTCCTAACCACAATATCGAATTTTTTTGTACATATTTTTACATATTTAGTACTATATTACATATTTTACATATTTTGCTGTTTTCACCATATATTTTCTTATTTTATCAATTCTGTTTCTATTTAATTCCATATTTTTATGAAAATATGCATTTTTTTAATATCAGCATTTTCCCTACATTATTGGGGAAATCTGGGTGTCCAAATCATCATTGACACCGCGTTTTTGTGATGTAACCTTAATTTCTGAGAAAAATTTGCGATCACACGTGTAACACATCGATGAACATGCTACAGTGTATGTTTGCTGGTCGTAGATCTCGCCAGTTTGTGCGATGGCTTCTATTGCGAGTAGTCCGGTTGCTAAACTAAGGTCCTGGATTACAATAGATAAGCTTTTTCTACTGACGAGAAAGTTATACGATGTGAAGTGAGCAGTTTTTATAAAACTAATTTCGTATTAACGTTAATGTATTTTATTATTACTGTATTTTAATATTACATATTATATCCGATTTTACATATTTATTACATATTCTTACAGTTTTCATTACATATTTATGTACATATTTTGACGTTTTATACTACATATTTTTCCGGTCTCTACTCATGACCAAGCAAGCGCTGCATCTTGGGGCGCGGGATGGGCAGTAGGCAGGAGTAGCGGTGAGCAGATGCCACGATGATTGCAGTCTTCGGGCGCGATGTGGGCAATGGAGCCGCACAGTGCTTTCAAATGGCACCCGAAATGCGTTACATTCGGCGTCTTCATTAAGTTCTTTAGTGCTTTTTCTTGGAATGTTCATTATCAAGATGAGGCTGACAAAGACGTTGATAGATCTGGTATCTGAACTAGTATAAAGCGGGTATCTGTACTAGACTGATTGGATGTCACGGCTATGTTTTCCAAGCATACAAACATACCAAGCATACCAATATTTGAAACGAATGGAAAATAAGGATCGATCATTTATGTGTGGCTTAAAAGAGGAAGAACGAAACCAGAATCGAAGCACTTGTACGAGTAATAGCTGCTCAAGATCAGGCCTTGAGAACCGACATTATGATAAAGCGGTTCTCAAAATTTCCAAGATGATAAATGCCGCATTTGCCAGGCACAATTAGAACCATTGATCATATTGTCTCAGCTTGTCCAATTCTAGCAAAGACCGAAATATTTGAAAAGACACGACAGGGTGTGTAGCTACCTCCACTGTCAGATCTGTAGCAGCCCTCGAAGTTCCAAACACATGCCCAAGTGGTGCGAACACATCACCAAAACCGGTGACGTCTGTTAGATTGTGTAGGGATTGTATCGACCAACAAAAAAAAATATTCAAACTGATCACACAATAGCGGCAACATAAACCGGATATAGTTTCTCCGGGATTTGGAGAAAAAAATCGTGTCTACTTGTAGACGTTGCTGTTGCCATGCAATCAAAACGTCGTAACCAAGGAGGCGAGAAACGTCTTAAATACAAGAGTTTGGAAATCGAGATCAGCCGAATGTGGGGCGTAAAAGCACAGGTCGTCCGTATTTATCGGAGCTCTGGGATTTGTTCGCACAATTTTGTGTAAGAACTTGGCTAAACTCCCAGGTAATTCAAAAGACTGGGAAGTGCAAGAAATCGCTTTTATTTGGAACGCCCACATTTGCGCAAAGTATTGTAGAGGCACCGATAGTCATAGATCTACTCCTAGGAGCTGGTTGCAACCAGGAGTAGACTTTATAATCGAACCTACACCATAACATCTCTAGTCGTGAATTAGAGGAAATAATAATAATAAGTGGTGCTACAGAATGGCACAGACTTTCCCTATTAGTTTTTGTATTTCCTTGGATCTATCTGGGCTAGCTAATGTGGAATTTTGCCACGTACTCTTGCTAGATGCTATCTATTGCCGCCCAAAGTAAATTTTTTTGACATTTTCTTAATTTTTCTGTTTCCTAATGCAGAACGGAAATATTATATTTAGAATATTAAAGAACAACAAAAACCTCGTCCTAAATGCATTTTTCTTTTGAAAGTTTGTAGCTGTATTTAAAGAAAGGGCGTTTAAGCACTATTTAAAATTGCGAAATTTTTAAAGCTCTTTTTCACAGAAACTTTTTGAGTTTTTAAAAAATCTTCATTTGGAAGTCATTTGGATCATTCTTTCATAAATCAAATAATGTTTACACATTGCATGTAATGTGCATATTAAGATATGTGTGATCTTTCACAAAAATTGCATTTGTGTAATTTTTGAAAAAAACAAAAAATCTCAAAATAACTTTAAGACATATTAAAGAGTACAATTAGCACTATCCGTTTCAAAAAGTGTGAACAAAAATTTGGAGCCACTTATGAAAAATGGAGTTTCAGCGTTTCTGAAAATGCGAAATTTTCATGCTAGTTTTTTCACAGAAAACGGTTGAGTTTTGAAAAACTTGACCTTATTTAAAGCAAATGCACTCATAATATAATAATGTCAACATTCGCCGCAAATGTAAATATTAACGACGTGTGAAACAGAGTCAAAAAATTTATTTATGTAATTTTTCAAAAACAAATGAATTGAGCACTATGGCGTTTATTTTCACGCAATCGTAGAGTACGGTAGACACTATCCCCACCAATAGTTTAAAGAGAAAATTTGGAGCCATTTGAAGAAAATCGTGCTTTGTATTTTTTAAAATTGCACACATTGCATGCATATTGCGCGAAAACGACTAAAATTTTAAAACAATAGTGCATGACTTAAAGGAAGAACTCCCTATGAAGACAAATTTTATTTTAAGGAAAAATCTCTACCTGCAATTCTGTAGTTGTGAGAAGACCGCCGAATAAAATTCAAACTTCCGCAATTTTCAAAATTCAGAGTTATATGAAAATCGGACCCATGCCACCTTAATAAGGGTATTTTAACTTCTATTTTTACAAGAATTTAAGGAAAAAATTTTGGAGACTTTTTTTGGAAATTTTGAAAATGTCCGGGGGGATTCATGTAAAGTACCCCAAAACAAGTAATAATGTTTCTCAAATCTCACACCTTCGACTCAGGCCAAATGGACAGGGGTTTCTTTCTTCAATTTGGAATAAATCATATGCATTGTTTAGGCGCTAGCGATGTTCCACACCGGACAGACGGACGGACGGACAGACGTTTTGCTTTCAATTGGTTTTTCGGTATCACGGACTTACAAAACCGGGATTCTGGCCACAGCACGTGTTGGGGAATTTTTTCTTAATTTAGCAACTGGATTTATCCACTTTTTCGTTATCCACGGCCCGCAACGCATTTTTTTTCTGCCGAAACTTTTCTGCTGTTTTTTCGCGCACCATTACATAACTTTCCCTATACTACGTATATGACTGCGTACAAGGACTGTGTACGTATACGGGGAAAGTAATGTTACAATGATATACAATCAAAATACAATAATATAATAATAATAATAATAATAATAATAATATACAACAGGAAATAATGAGTAGTGAAGCAAAATAAATAAATAAATGTGCGAACCACAGCAACAGAAGTATTGCACCAATTTTGGGTACGTTATTATTGTCGTTTTGCACTTCACATTATACTACCCTACTTTCACATGCCGCCATTTCACTTCTTTTACACGATTTTCTCATTGAATAGTTTCACTGAAACACCAACACTAGCTGCAATGCGCTTAACTATACAAGTACATCTCTTTCATAAAATATAATACAAACTAGCTGCAATTTTTAATATAAACTTACTTATATTCGATCTAACCTATTTTTGAAACATTTTCACAATGCCAGGAAAGGTTTCGAAGATTGTCTAGGGTAAGCTGCTCCAATTCAGTATCGTCTGATCCATAAAATTAAGTATTTGTGATGTCTGTCCTCTGCTTCTTTCGTTCCATTTTGTACAGATCCCCTCTGGCGTAGTGGAAATGTTTTTTTGATTCTGGTCTGAATTTTCATCCCATGTGGGTTCTCCTATATAAGGGGAAAAAGACGTAGAACGCTGGAACGCTGACGCCGGCATCCGCTACTGATAAGCAGCGAATCCATCTTTATCTAACACAAATAAACTGGATGATTTGCCCACTCGAGAGCATGCCACGTATAATTGACCGTGTGAAAAGCATGGTGTGCTAAAAAATAAGCCACAAACAGACATCGTTTGGCCTTGAGACTTATGATAGTCCATCGCAAATGCAAATCTTAACGGAAATTGAAGACGTTTAAATTAAATTGGCACATCTGTGTGTGTAATTGGGACCCGTAGCAGTAATATATTCTCACCTCGAAATTGTGCCATTTAAAATTATGGCTTCGATAACGTTTTTCATTAGTCCTGCAAATAAATCATAAATTATTTAAAAATTACACCGAAATAGAAAAATAATTGTCAAATTACGATTAACGCCTACACAATAAAAATAATGGCCGAAAGCTGTTGTGAGTGAGAAACGGCTTATTGAGTGAGAGATCTCATCCCTACTCCTTGCTGCTTACTGGGTCAGAAGCAATGTTGCCAGATGTGAAACTTCCGATTTGCGAAGTTTAAGTTCGAAAATGCGGATTTCTTCTAATGAATGCGAATTTACTAC
Organism: Acheta domesticus; assembly: GCA_031308135.1. Lineage (NCBI taxonomy): Eukaryota > Metazoa > Arthropoda > Insecta > Orthoptera > Gryllidae > Acheta > Acheta domesticus. The sequence continues at coordinate 5,995 of JAHLJT010002050.1, forward strand.
GTGTAATATAATTTAAAAATAGTGGAAAACATCAATAATTCATATATCGACATAAAATTCCGTTTTATTAATTAAATAAATGCGATAGTCTCACTATATTTGTTCTATGTTTGTTCTCACTTATAATGTTCTCGATTCACCCAAGAAATTAAAATATAAAATATCAGTATTTTTGTTCCAAATGTACATTCAATTTATTTTGAATGTCAGTTTAATATGAAGCCGAGTAACGTAATTTCAACATTTTAATTTCAATATCCCGCGAAGTGCATCATTTCTCCGGCTTGAATAAACACAGTAAGAATGCGGACGACGTACCGTATTCTTCTTTGGCGTATTCGAAAACGACCTAACCAACACGTTGTCACCTATTTATCCTCTGAATCTGTAACAGTAAGACAATAAAGGACGGAGTTCACGACTACACTTTGTCACGTACAAAACTGGCGAACTCTATTCCACTCTACAGTGATTGTTTGCTAGTCGTATTCTCATCAAACTGTTACACGACGGCGATCGCCAAAGTTTCTTGGAAATTAAGGTTAAATGTCACGAAACGCGGCGTCAATGATACTTTTCACACCTAAAGATGAAAATGGTCTGTTGCTGATGCGCACTTCCCGCCACTGAAGTAACTGAAGCAGGCGCGTCGGACTGTTTGAATATCCGACCGCGTCTTCACGAAGCGTACCACGAATAGATTTTTTTGAAAATATTATTTTTGTTAGAAAATTGAAGAGAAAATATCGAAATAAGTTGAGAAAATATCGAAATAAGTTGAGAAAATATCGAAATAAGTTGAGAAATATCGAAATAAGTTGAGAAATATCGAAATAAGTTGAGAAAATATCGAAATAAGTTGAGAAAATATCGAAATAAGTTGAGAAAATATCGAAATAAGTTGAGAAAATATCGAAATAAGTTGAGAAAATATGTAATAACATAAAAAATATGTAATTACATAAAAATCCGGTCTCTACATATCAGCATCATTGGAAATTTGTTATTACGTGTTCGTTAATAAGACTCATACAGAGCAAGTCCAGCCGAGTGGTGGACGGAAATCAAAATTCATTCATTCAATCATTCTGCATGGCCTGACCTTTATCAGGGGGTACCTAGCGGAAGGACTCCGGGTGGGTTACTTGGGCTGGGGACCATTATCCCCTCATGGGCGTACGCATACACTGTTTATCTAGTATCCTGATACGCCGGTACGCGATGTAGGCGTCTATCCATTACTAGGATAGAGACTGTCTCACCAGCTCTCAGGGTTGGTACCTATCTCTTAACGCCATTCACTTATCCGTACACCAAGAGAAGTCCTTCCCCAGTAACCCATTAGAATAGGGCAATACCATGATGAAGCCAGTCGGGTTGATTACACCCAGGGCGGGTAATACCGAGCCCCCAACCTAACTCCTCACCGCTGTTAACTAAGAGGTTAACACCGAGAAACCGGGCTCGCGGACGCGATATTCTCGTCTCCCGCGGGGCAGCCGAGTGGTGCGTGGGCGCACGTGGGCGCCGGGGCCGAGGGAGTCGGAGGCCGGCGATCGATGCCGCGAGGGGCAAGGAACTCGGCGCTGCGGACGCCGACGGCCGACGGCGACGCCGTCGCCGTCGCCAGCGCCTCGGCGCCACCACCACTGCGGCCGCGATGGATGCCTCTGCGTCTGAAGAATTCATTCCCGTGGGCAGAGGACATTTCTCCGACCCTATCCATTTGTTACGCTGAGAAAAATGTAAACCCTCAACAGCGTAGTTGCAATGATCGTTTGATGAAAACAAGGAAATGTTAGATTGAACTGATTCTTTATCAGGTGAATCGACTGTGCAGTTACGTAATAAAGGCTACGGCGATATAGCTCTTTAAATACTAATTATAATTTAAATCAAATCGCTTCCGAATATTTACGAGATACATTTTATTCTAGATTATCATTATCACCGTCATTTAATTTTAATTTAAAAAAACGTAAAACAATCTGAAATTTGAGAGTACTCCTATGCCTCAATTATTGCGCTCAAGTCATGAAAATTATTTCTAGTTTGTGTCATGGAATATGACTCAAGTTCCACAACCTATAGAGTCATGCGAAACGTGTGACGTATTTCGTGACACTTTCTCGTAATTAAAAAACAAAAATCATCTACCACGAATCTATGTGATTCACGGAAAAGTTTAAGAAATTTTACTACATGGGATATTTACGATGGTTGTAAAGCGTAAACATGTTTTAAAAAATTGTAGGGGTGTACACAGTGACGTATCTACGGTATGGCAGACATGGCACGTGCCACGGGCGTCTCTCTCAAGGGGCGCTATTTAGAGTATACCCGCTAAAACAAATAACAACAACCTTAATTTCAAGCATCCCCACGGGGCCCAAATTCCATGCTTGCCATGGGCGCCTGAATGCCTAGATACGCCTCTGGGTGTAGACGTTAGAGACGAACGAAGAAGGAAATGAGCCCTTGGCGAGGAGAGCCAGGCGGGGGCCACCGCAGCGGAGGGCGGATGCGCTGCGATCGCCCTGAGACAGCGCGCGCGGAGGCTCCGGCACCAAGTGCGTGGGTTCATAAACATTTTTTAAATAAATCATTACAAATATCTAATTTCAACTAAACATTTTTAACCCGGAGCGGTGTCCCTCGGATGGACCGTCCCCTGTTCCTCCCTAACTACACCACTGTCCCTACTTTAAGTAACTCCTCTATACTTATAGATAACTATCTATATTCATTTAAAAATTATATTTCAATTATACTAAATTACATATTTTTAATATATTATAAATAATGTCAAGTGCAAATATATTATATTGTTATTGTATAATGAATAAACTATTCAATAATAGAGATTTTTATATTTAATTTATATGGGGGGGTGATACCAATAATTATTTCCCGGGTGACACCCACTGAGAAGGGAGCCCTTTGGCAAGTCGGGAAACGAATCAACGCCAGGCGGGGCGATGACATTGCAAGAGACAATGATGAAGCCATTTACAAATAAACTTATCTATGCACAGTACTTGCTAGGACAACACCTCATTCTCACAAACACACCCTTTCCTTCGTCTTGTCCTTCTCAAAAACCGTCGATCATTTCTTTCTACAAGTGCGACCACAGGCGTGTGTGCGCTCATCCGCGCCTTCGCGTCATCTGCGGCTTAGCACCCTACGACGCAGGAGACCGCGAGGGAAGCCGGCTGGCGATGACTCACCGTCGCGGCCGCTTACATAATCACGAAATGGGTCAGCGCTCGCCGTCCGCCTGCCGCGGCGCGCCGGCCCGGCCCGGCCCGGCCCGGCCCGGCGGCAGCAGCGTTCAAACGAAATTGCGAGGCCACGCGCGGCGGCGGCGGCGGCGGCGGCGAAGCACGCGAGGGAGGGCGCGGGCGCGGGAGGCTGGCGGAGGGGGTAATTGGGTGATCGTCGCCACCGCCTCCTTGAGAAGCGCAAGAGGAGGGGAGCAGAGGACGGCACCGCGCCACGCCGTCTGGGGCGAGCACGCTGACGCGGCGGCCGGCGATTCGCTCCTGCTCCTGCCCCTGCGCCACACGGCGCTCGCGGCCCACGCGGGAAATTACCCACCACCAACCATTACAGCAAGTGTTGAATGTATGCACTTTTCCTCTGCTGTAGTAGGAAAAAGAAAAGTATTGCACTCAGTCCAAATAATCGAGACGGACATTTTAGTGCTAAAATATGTTTTGAATGTGACATAGGCAAAGCTCTTTGTACCATGTCAGTATGGATGGACGGAAAGATGTGTGGATGAACGTATATACATATGAGACTGTCCGGCATAACTTGGACAGATTACAACCTTTTAACTAATATTGAACACACCTCATATTAAGTTCTGTTGGCGTAATTTCAAAGATAAATACGTTTGGTATGGGCGACAAGGGGGATACTTATAGCGACGACAAATGTAAAACTGAAAAAATAGTCACTTGAGCCTCACGTACGAGATCTAGGGAACACGACGTTATGCCGGTCCCTCCGTCCCCACTACACATGCGCGGAGACCACGATACTTGTACAGGGAAAATTGGAAAAAGTTGTTGAGAACTTGTACAGAGAAAAATTTATATGTCTTATATGAATAAGTAGCAAAAACTATAAAATTCTTTTTTTACCTAAACTACGTAGCTAGGTCAGTGAGATGGGCAATTCGGTCCGTAACCATCAACCATAAGCCCATATTTTACTTTCCCGTATACGTAGTAATCGGATCCGTACACGTAGTAAGACGGAGTAACATACGTAGTATAGGGAAAGTTATGTAATGCTGCACGAAAAAACGGCGGATTTTCGGCAGAACAAATTTACTGCCGGGCCGTAGTAAGAAAAAAGGGGATAATTCCAGTTTCTAAATTAAGCAAAAAAATCCCCTCACACGTGGTGTAGCCAGAATCCCTGCTGTCTGCTCCTTGACGGAACACCAATTGAAAGCAAACCGTCCGTCCGTTCGTGTACACTACTAGCGCCTAACCACTCGTAGGACTTTTTTCAATTGAAGAAACCCCTGTCGATCTGGATCGGGTCGAAGCCTTGAGATTTTGAAAAATATTCTATAAAATTTAGGGGTACTTTACATAAAGCCCATCATAAAGGACACTGAATATTTTCTCAAAAAACGGCTCACTTTTTTTTCTTTAAATTTCTTGTAAGAATAGAGTAAAATACACTTATGAAGGTAGCATACGTCCGATTTTCACCGTTAACTCTGATTTTTCGAAAATTCCAAAAGTTTGAATTTTTTCGGCATCTTCCTACAGTTACAAAATTAAAGATCGAGATTTTTCGTTCAATTAAATTGTGTTCTCCATAGTGAGTTCTTTCATTAAGGTCATGTACATATTTTTGAAAACATTCAGTAGTTTCCGCGCATATTTGCGTACAAATACGTGAAATTTTAAAATAGTACAAAAACAAGATTTTTCAAAAGCGGCTCCAAATTGTTCTTTAAATTTTGGTACGGATAGTACCTAATGTACTTTGTGAGATAACATGAACGCCATATGGCTTTATTCTTTTGATTTTTCAAAATTACAAAAATATAATTTTATTGAGTCGTCTTTCACGTCGTTAATATTTACATTAGCGGCAATTTGTTCACATTGATATATTAAGGAGTACATGTGCTTTAAATAATGTCAAGTAAAGTTTCGATGAAAACTGAAGTTTCCTGTTAAAAACTAGCTGAAAATTTCGCATTTTCAGAAACGCTCAATGCCATTTTTCTCATAAATGGCTCCAATTTTTTTCTTCAAAGTTTTCGAATTGATAGTGCAAACTGCACTCTTTAAAATGACGTAAAGTTCTTTTTTTTGTGAATTTTCAAAAATTACACAAATGTATTTTTTTAAGATCTCTTACACCATGGACAGTTCCAGCGATTCGTAAACCACTATCGTATTTGTGAGTGTAAGTGCTTCAAATGACTTCAAATAAAGTATTTCGAAAACTTAATGATTTTCTGTGAAAAAGAGCTTCAAATTTTGCATTTACAGTAGCGCTTCAACGCCATTTTCTTAAAAACAGCTCCAATTTTTTCAAATAAAATTGTCATTTAGGACGCGATTTTACAGTTCTTTACTTTTCTTAAAATAATATTTGTTCTACTATAAGGAAACCGAAAAAATTAAGAAAATATCAAAAATGTAATTTGGGTGGCGGTAGATGGCTACTGGCAAGAGAATGTGGCAAATTCGAATAGCTAGCCGAGACCAAAGGAAATAGAAACATACGGGACACTATGCCATTCTGTAGCACTAGTTTTTTATTTGGATGGAATAGGTGAGGGAAAACTGTTGCTGTATACACAATTTCGGATTAGTTAGAATCTGGCATGCATACCAGCATTGGGGTGCTACTGAATCTTGCTAAGCAACTGTTCCCCAATTTCCTACTATATTATTGACAGTTTCTGAAACCTTTAACCAAAATTAATAGTACCTAAACTGTTACGTTTCCTTCATGCCAATCGACTCCTGCATTTAACAAGGGGTGAGAAAATTTTACGGCGTTCGTCTACCCCTCTTTATAAAAGTATCTGCCATAACTCCAAATTCGTGTTTTTGAGTTATATAGTGTAGAAGCCCACGCACGATTTTGATACGAAAGTGTTACGGAGGATGCCGTGCGTGCACGGCGCATGTGTAGACACGGAAAAGGGCGTGGCGGGATGCGAATCGCCCGTGACGTCACGAGCCGGCGACGAGGAGCCTCCTGATGACCCAATTAGATGATTCGCAACGATCGTTAGGCGCGGGTGTGAGCTTCGGCCAAGGACACACCGCCGTTCAGCCAGCCGCTTTCATGGCGTGGCCGCCCCAGCAGCGTGTCTTAGGCTCTCACTATCGGGAATGGGAGAGAAACGCCTACCCGTAGTGACCAGAATTTCAATTGGAGGTTCTAAATAAATTCTGCCTTGACTCGCCGCGCTCCTCATTCAGTGCTGATTGTCGGGTTACTGAGAGATTTTATTGCGTCGTTCAACCTTAGTGTACATTCGAATTATAACGGCTATTTACCGAGAAGAATTTCAAGATATACTACATGGAAAGATACTAACTTGGCAGTATGATGTCACTGTACGACGCGAAGTAAGCACACGCATTATGAGCCTTCCTCTTGTTAGCTGGCGCCTTACGAACTGCGTTCCCCATACGAAACAGTTCATATTACTAATTTAATTGTTACTAAAACACTATCTGAAAACACAAGCATCGACAATTCTGAAATAGGAAAGTTTTCAGATTAACTTTGCTGAAAATGAAAATTCTGAAATGTTTCTTAAAATGTTCATTTCAAGTGACAAAAATACCCTTGCGGTGTGAAGAAATTTTAAATAACGAACGCAGATTTTAAAAACTTAAGTTATAAAACGACATTAACTTTTACGCCGTCCCTCTCAGAAACGAATTTCAAGTACGATCTATAGTTTTCCGTGATTAAGCATTCAATATTTAAATTATTTCTCAGTTTAAATTGCAGTTAAGGAATACAAAATCACTTATGTTTGCCCATCTTGAAGATCACTCACAATTCAAATGTCTAGTCAAGAGATTATTAGAGAATAGTCCAGAAGTTGCGAAAGCTACACAGGATACTGTGCTCCATCTTTGTATGCCCTTCGGATTCTCTGAAGCGAAGTTCACGAACGATAAGAGAGCCTTAACAAGACGCTTCAAACTCTTGAGATGTAAGAGCGATTTCTTTTCCTATTTCCATTCTAGCACTCACCAAGATAGCGTGTCTGTGACGTTACAGGATGGGAACCTCAGAGTTCCAAATAAACATGCTGCTTCAATCTCTTACAGTAAATATTTATACACCATACTGTTTCGAGAACGCATTTTCATCGAATGAGAGCATACAATTCCGTGTATGCAGTGTGCAGACAGATCAGATACATACATACGTTTTCCGAAGTTTCTAGATCTTGGGAGAGGAAAATTACCATTTCACTACTCATGTATGTACTTCCGTATCCAGTTTAGTGATAGGAAAGTTGCACAGTGTGGGAAGTGTATACCAAGTACCATTTTTACGGAGTATAAAATGCAAAGTAAATAATAACCTGGAGCGACAACAATCAACAAGGATGCAGGTTGCATATTAAGGATGATCCCTTGAGAATATAGAAAAGTTTCCATTGATCAGATTAAAAAGTAATGTAATGAATTCGGGCGAAAGTATCTTTGGCGTACTCATTTCAAAATTCTAAACTCCGTTTCCATCGAAATCGCATCCAGTAACAAATGCTTATCCCGAGACAGTACTCCTCACGTATTACGTAACAGTACTACTTACGAAACTAACTATACAAGGAGTTTAAATATATTCGTATTATATTAAAGTGAAAATGGTAAGATTGGCCTCTAGAGAGGAAGAATTACATCGAACAGAAAATGCAAAGAAACATTTTTACAATTCCTTTATTAATGCAAGAATTAAATTAATAAACTGAATTTGTGCTGCACGGTCCTTGTCGCAATGCAATAGAAACATGAAAACATTAACATCACATGCGATAGACCATGTTTTCAATCACGAAAAGAGGAATTCAATTTTATTGAATCATCCAAACCTGTATTGCTTAGCTATTTCGATTTTCAGAAATCTTATTCAGCACAACAGGAAAGGCATTTTGATATTTTTAGAGAAAACCAACCTCTCCTTTTAAAAAGAAAACTTCCATGTCAAGATAGTTCTATAATAAAATTCATACAGTGGAAAATGTGCAAGAAGTCCAGTAAATGCAATGAAAAACCTAGAAAACAAACACACATAGAGGTTTGTTTTGTGTGGCAAAAGAAGGTTTTTCACACCATCATCGACAAGATGAGACATTCTTGGACATTCAATTACATTTTCGGTTCGGCGCTTCGATTCTAACCAATGCCACCTAAATTTTTCAGCCCTTGTTCCGGTAGCCGTTTTTGTGACTACACGCTTAGAAGGCTTCGATTCCTCAATCTTATATTTACGCTTTCTGTATACACCGTGTTTTGTACAGTCTGACGAGGTTTATTTGCATAAACATTAATTCAAGATTGGTCTCCAGCAACAACTAGAAAGTACTATTATACTTGCTTGATACACATGAAGTTGTTTCTATGCGTGTAGTGAAACAATTCAATTAACGTTTTTGCGTGGACTTTAAGTGCCGTGTACCTATTGTGGATGGATGTGGGTGTACAATAAGAGTGACGACTGTGGTGTGTGTTTTACCTTTACCAGTATTTTCGTTATCAGCAGTGATTCGATGAAATTTTCAAGACAGCGGGTTCAGACACGTAGCTTTCTCAAAGTCAAAAGCTAACTATCAAAGAATATTGAATAAATAGTACAAATGTCTTTAAGGAAGTGTTTGTGAATTGTTCC
>JAHLJT010002051.1:0-27500 GCA_031308135.1 Acheta domesticus
AATGAAAATGTGTATATTAATTCAGGTTTGAATATTATATGGTAATCCTATAGTCATATTTCAATTCAACTCTTCGTGGGCCGAAATATTTAGGAAAAGTAAAAAAAAAGTCTCCGATAGATAACAGCTGGGAAGAGGATGTGAGAAAATGATAAGGTAGCTTATTTTCGAAGATTTGACGTTTCCTTCTCGGACAGCCTTTGTGTGTGTCACTATATATATATATATATATATATATATATATATATATAGTGATAAAATAATGAGTTATTCTACTTAATTTAATTTAATTTGCTATGCTAGCTCAGTTTGTGGGTTCTATATGTTGACACACCTGCACGCTTACCTGCAGGCTGGTTGTCACTGGATTGCCCTCTATACAGAGAAGCCTGGAAGTCTGAAATTATTTATATTCAGAAGGAATTACATACAACGTGGCACAACAATATTTTTGTTTATTAAGAATGGAATTTGAGATTAACAATATAAAAATTCTCTTGCTTGATTTCATGCATTAGGTTCACGGTACCGAATTGTCTGGCGTTGTGAACGATGGCCCCGCAGTTCGTAGCCCCTTGACTTCCGCGCCGGAAATCCGTCTTCGCGCCGGTCGTCACCGAAGTCGTCTGCTTCTTTCTTGCTGCTCACTTCTGGCACTATTGTTCCACAATTTGTCCTCCCTATTCGCGTCGATGTCCAACTTAAACAATTCAGCTTACATGCGCGCCGCTACCACCAGGATGCCAGTCAACCACCAACTCTCTCTAGTCCAGAGCCCCCTTCTAGCCCGTCAACAACCTTCGTTACCTAGTAACCGCGACCGTCCAGATTAAGGCGCGGCGTTTGTTCTGTAATATTTGTATATTACAATATATATGTGGGATCTGATGTTTGACTAGCGCGGTGTTTGGCTACGACGGCGCCGCGTGGTGGGAGAAGCAGAAGCATGGTTGCCATAGAAAAACAACATTACGAATAGTATTATGAAGTCTGAGGTATTGTGTTGAAAAGGTGTGCATTTTGTATTTTTGGCTAATACATGTTATTTAAGGCAATTCGTGTTCCATCTTTTCTGGGAATCGTAAGCCTGCGATTCCTACATTTGGGATCTCTGTCCGGGATCTACGGGCAAATTCTGGAAAAGATTGGCGCGGATTGTCGGAACGGGTTAGCCGGACAGAATCGCTTGTACACGGAACAAAGCAGTTGTGTTGAACAAGAGGAAAGACGACCACGAGTTCAGTTTGTTCGTGTTTCAACGCGTATTCCAGTGCAAGACAAGACGAGAAATGTCGATTGACGAAACAAAGTATAAGATGGCAGAAGGCCAAGAAACAACGGTCGAGACCTGCATAAACAAGAATGTCAAGATGGGACAAAATAATGGGACTCCAATGCGATTACTACAGACAATCACGGACGAAGAATATGTAGTCGACATCAAGAAGATAGAGAAATTTACTGTAGATCAGTTGCAAGAAGAATTAAGAAAATGAAGTTACCGACTGATGGTAAAAAGTTTCAGTTGGTTGAAAGGTTAAAAACAGCAGCAATCTTCTAGGGAAAACAAACAAATCCACAACCAAGGAGGACAATATCAACAAGAATTCAGAAGAAAGAGAAACAGACAACAGTGACGCAGAAACAGAAAGTAATGTGAACAGTAACGAGCACTACGAAGAATTTCTTTATGATCATTTGTGCGACAAGACGAAAAAGGTATCGAAGAATAGCGTCGGGTCGCGAACGAATACAAAAGCGATCGATACGAAGGAAGTGCGGCGAACGACGTACGACAACGCGTCAGACGATGAATCAAACAGTGATCGACTAATGTGCGACACGCGTGACGCACATGGATCACGTAACAGACGCGACAGGCGTGAACTTAAGAGTCAAGCCGACATTTACGATACGTGATGTTGAGGGCAGTCTAACCGAATTTTCGGGTGATGATCTAGCCCAAGTTGAACAGTGGCTTTCCGAATTTGAAGATGTCAGCGAGTTGTTAGAATGGCAAGACTTACAAAAGATAATCTACGCGAAACGTATGCTCAGAGGATCAGCAAAGAAGTTTATGTCGACAAAGAAGTTTTTATTTATTTATTTATTTGTCAAAAAACAGTAAAAACTGTATATGACATGTGGGGAAAGAAATTTATCTGCGCACATTTTCTTGAGGGCCAGAATTTTATTAAAAAAAAGTTATCAACATGGAAACATTTCAAGGAGGACCTGATGAGAGAATTTACTTCCAAGCTTAGCAGCGCTACAGTTCATAGACAATTGCGTGAACGTAAACGATTATCTGATGAAACATATAAGCAATATTTGTATTCAATGATAGAAATAGCTAGCCGAGGAAAAATTGATGAGGAATCACTCGTCGAGTATATCATCGATGGAATACAAGACTATGAAAACAACAAAGCCATTTTGTACACTGCAAAAAATATCCAAGAGCTCAAGAAATGCTTAGAGGCCTACGAGAAGATGAAATCGAAATCAAAAGAACGAAAGGCAACTGCATAGAAGGAAGAGGGCAAGTACCGGAATAAATGAAAAATGGAACTAATTCAACAAAAGATCAAACACAAGGCTACAAGAATTCAAGTGACAAGCGACCATCTCAGAAACTGTGTTTTAACTGTGGATCCAAGGATCATGAAATGATCAACTGTACAAACCGGAATAAGGGGCCCAAATGTTTTAAGTGCAACGAGTATGGACACATCTCACCGAGGTGTACAAAAGAAATTAAGAGTGTGGGATGTATCCGCACCATGGACGACAAACTGTTATCGAAACGCATTTCAGCGGGAAGTGAAGAAGAACAAGACAATAGTGGAACATTGGTTAACTGTATGCAGACTAAATTCCATGACGACCCGGAGGTACTCCAGTGCATAGATTCAAGGGAAATTGATGTACCTGCTGTCTGTGAAACAAAAGTTTGCCGATTATGTGAAGATTACCCACCGCCGAAGAACGTGAAATCCACAATCGAAACGAAGACTAAGCTCAAGGATAATGACCCAGAGTGTCTACCTCGTACATAGTGTGAAACTGTAAAACAAACCTTATATAACGTGTGTATATATGTTCATTATTAAACAAATAGTTTAGACCACACATGCCGGGAGACCAGTCGGGAGCTTAGAACTTGTCCCGGCTGGGGTGGTGGCGGGCTGGTGGGAGATACCTGGTTGAGGGGAAAACTTCGCTAGTCGACGCCGGATCTTGCCATTCAGCGGGGAAAAGATGACCGCCACCTCCGAGGGAAAACACGCACTACACTTACAGGACTAATGACCTCTGTAGTTGACGCGCCCGGAATCACGAAACAAACAAGATTTTCTCAAAAACGGCTCCAAATTTTTTCTTTAAACTTTTGGTAGGGATAGTGCCTAATGTTCTCTATAAGATGACATAAACGCCATATTGCTCTATCTCTATTCTTTTGTTTTTTCAAAAATTACAAAAATGAAATTTTTGACTTGTCTCTCACGTCGTTAATATTTACATTAGCGGCGATTTGTTCACATTATTATATTTATGAGTACATGTGCTTTAAATAATGTCAAGTAAAGTTTCTCGAAAACTCAACCGTTTTCTGTGAAAAGTAGCTCAAAATTCCGCATTTTCAGAAACGCTCAAACGCCATTTTCTCATAAATGGCTCAATTTTTTTCTTCAAACTTTTGTAACGGATAGTGCTAATTACACTCTTTAATATGACGTAAAGTTCATTTTGGGGTATTTTTTTGTTTTTTAAAAATACCCAATTGTAATTTTTTGAAAGATCTCTCACATCTTTAATATGCACATTACCAGCAATTTGTAAACACTATTGTATTTGTGTTAAGTGCTTCAAATAACTTCAAATGAAAGTATTTTCGAAAACTCAAATTTTCTGTGAAAATGAGCTTCAAATTTCGCATTTTTAGTAGCGCTTAAACGCCATTTTCTTTAAACGGCTCCAAATTTTTAAAGAAAATTGCCATTTAGGACTAGGTTTTACTGTTCTTTAATATTCTAAAATAATATTTCCGTTCTACCAATAGGAAACCGAAAAATTAAGAAAATGTAAAAAAATGTACTTTGGGCGATAGATGGCAGCTGGAAAGAGTATGTGGCAAGTTCGAATAGCTAGCCGAGACCAAAGGAAATAGAAAACTAATACGGGAAAGTCTGTGCCATTCTGTAAAACTAGTTTATTTTTGGATACATTTTTCTTTGGGAATAAATGTATTCATTTCTTTTGTAAATAATAAACAATTTATAGTTTATGGAGTGTTTATGTGTTTCTGAAATGCAAATTTTTGCATAGAATGTAGTTTTTCAAACCAACTATCGAGTGATTATTGAGGCTCAGCCATTCGTAATATCCAAGCAGTTTATAAAACAAAATGTACTTAAAAGTATCTTAAAAGCTTATTTCCGAAGTTTCGAAGTTTATCCTGTTCATTCTGTATGTATGTATGTATGTATGTAGAGCCCGAGATATGTCGGTATGTATGTGTGTATGTATACACACACACGCACACACACACACACACACACTCTTATGATTGTGAAAATTCCAACAGCAAGAATGAGACTTGTTATTACAATAAAATTTCATTCACAGATTATGAGTATCACAATATACAAATGATTAAAACGACAGAACTGTACCTACATTTGACATAGAGAATGTAGTATGGTGTGAAGCCGCCACGCGCTTCCATCAGAGACTCAAGACGTCGTGGCGTGGATTGAAAGTGTCTGGATACGCTGCTGGGGAGCCCACTTCCACACGGTTTCTATGCGTGACCACGAATCATCGACAGTGGCTACAGGAGGAACAAGTTTACCCCCGATCGTATCCCAGACATGTTCGATGAGCGGCATGCAAGGCGAACGTGCGGGGCAGGGAAGCAGTGGTACTCGTAGTTCTTCGCAGAAACCTTGCACATTTTTCGCCACATGAGGTCGAACATTGTCCTGCTGATGGTATGTGGAGCTGCTTGTAGACGGAGCAGTACCTGGGGCTCTTAAACCTCCCTCATACAGCGGTTGCTGTTCATATTTCCCTAAATACGTATGAGGCGAGATCGCACATTGTAGCCAATGGCGCCCGAACCATCACACTTGACGTTTGTTCAGTATGTGCGGAACAGTGGAAGCTGGCAGATTGCGATCACCAAAGTAGCGTCGAACACGTACGCGGCCATCTCTGTACAACTACTTGAAGCGAGACTCGGTTGATAACACTCCATTTTGCCACTCAGCAAACCAGTGAACATGTTCACGTGCCCATTATTGTCTCAAGCGTTGGATGTTTCTGGACAAAGCAATCTGATGCAGTGGTATGCGTGTCACCAGTCCAGCCCTCAGCAGACGGCGTCAAACCGTCGACGAAGACATAACCACAACCGTTGCAGTGCTGCAAAGTCGAGCCAGCACTGTGGACGAATCCGTTCTGTCGGTTACGGCCATGCCAAGTTGGCGGCCATGCCAAGATGGCGGCCATGCCAAGATGGCGGCCATGGCGGCCAAGATGGCGGTCACCTCGCGCTGTGGTCACATTGTGTGGTTCTGTACTCGCTAGTCGCTGAGTACGACCCGCCTCTCTTCAATGGTTCCACACACACATAACTGTCGTAGCAGCGCACCCCTTTCGAGCCGCAATATCACGGCATAGACTAAGGATGTATAGACAGCTCACTGCCAGCAGCACAGAGGTTACGCTTTTAAGGTGACTCATTCAGAGATGGCACCACCGTCGCATCTTAGTTCCGTAAAATGTGGTAACCGAGTAGAGTGCGCACAGGTCGCGACTCTGCCCCCACTACCGATTTCACCCCTCCACCATTCACTGGCGGTATTTTCAAATTATTGAAAACTATTACTGCCACAAGATCTTTCTACGGCATTATATTTAGGGAGCACATGGTGGGCTGTTGCCCTAAGCGTGAGCACGCGGGACCTTCCGCCTACACTCTACCAATTAACTGCATCTCAACAATGACGTGATCCTGTGACCATAATTATTATAATCATGCGAGCACTTCTCTTATCCATTCATTGCAACGCTTTTTAAAAAACAATATTATTTATCATATAGTGGTGAAGTGTCCTGCGTTGCTCAAGCATTTATTAATCAGGGACTGAATATAAATTATCGTAATGTATGTTAAATTAATTTATTAACTAGGGACCTGAATATAAATTATCGTAATCTATATTAAATTAACCTAATTTCCGTTTTACTTCTCACCACAGGGACATCAATAATTGAAAAATATATTAACCCTTCGTTGCACGATTTTTTCTTTTAAGGTCAAACTTTTTTTGAGGAATAATTTGGATTGTGGAGATATTGGGAAAAATAGATAAAATTCGAATTTACATCTGTGTCGTAAAATTGAAATTTTTTGCTTCTTTGCATATATGCAAAGATGCGCTTTAAGTTATACATTTTGCCTTTGCATGCAGCAATATTGTGGAATAGTGAATATGACCGTATAACAAAGTGCTTGCAGAAAAGTTTTATAATAATAACCCATAGTAATTTTATTCGTTATCATATTATATTTTATCTATTCACTCATTTATTATATATTGAAATATACCATTCCCACGTCTTATCAAGATTGTGGCTGTAATTATGTCCTGTTCCAAATTTATTAAGGTTTGGGCGCCAGAAACAAGGTTACATGAATTACTATCCAAGTTTTTCTATTCTGATTTTAACAAAATTATCTAAACATCCAGCTAGCTTGGGTCGATGGGTCCGGATACAAATACTCGCTATCGCCTCGATAGCCGATTACCTGATCTGCCAACTATACAGTATGGCGTGGAATCTGAAATGTAATAATTATGCTACCAACTAATTGAAAATTATGATTGACAAATGAAAAAACTCTTTTCTTTTCCAAAGAACAAAATTCAACAACTTTTAAATTAAAACAATTAATTAGATGGTCATGACCCCTTTTGAATAAATTGTCTCTTTTATACTGCAGTATTTTTTTACCGTTTTTGCATGCCAACGCTCCGTAGTCGCTTCTCACTTGGCCGTTGTTAATTCCAAGTTCCGCTTCTCTCTTCCGGTCTTGCGCCGCCGCTGACACGTCCAGTCCACACTGCCTAAAACTATCTGTTAGTCTTGTCCGACGCTCCCGGGTTCCTAATCTCTCCCCACCGGTTATGTAGACTATTGAAGTCCAACTGCAATGTCCGAAAATCTGAACAAGTCCTCCGAAAATCACTTCTGGTAAATTATTTCAAAGTCCGAAAACAAACTATCACTTCTCTCACAAGACAAAGTCCGAAAACAAGCTATACAAGTCTCACTTTCCCACTATATTGCCTACAAACGATCTTTACGCTACGGCACCAGTCAGAATGTTCGATCTATACTCCACGACACCCAGAGACGGAATGTACGATCTTCACTCTACGACACCCCGAGTCAGAATGTTCGATCTATACTCCACGACACCCAGAGACGGAATGTACGATCTTCACTCTACGACACCCCGAGTCAGAATGTTCGATCTACACTCCACGACACCCAGAGACGGAATGTTCTGTTTAATGCATTTTTAAACCCTTCATGGCTCGGTCGGCGTCATCCTTCTATTATTTCAAAACACGGCGGCAACATTAGACTATCTGATCTTTAATAGCCAACCCGTGCGTCTCTTACAAATCCAAGTAGCCGCGACTTCCGTCATTCATTCGTTTTTGCACCAATTATATCTTAGGTTCTTCAGCCATCTAGCAGGCGTCCTGACGTCATCAAGGCCCGTGAATAGTTTGTTGACCTTGCCAACCTCTGCGCTGACGTTGTTAAGGCCGCATATACCGCCATATTGTATACTCATTTATAGCTAACATCATTAAATGAAATCTATCATATTCTGGTATATCACAATATATATATATAATATAAATATATGTATATAAGTATATATAATTATATGTATATAATTATATATAATTATATGTATATAATTATATGTATATAATTATATGTATATATACATACATATAATTTATTTGATTTTTACTATTTTTCATTATTACATGTTTTACATCACGAAAATTTGTAAAAATCAAATAAATTCGAACACAATACGTAATCTCCAAAAACACTCCTGATGTCGCGGCACGATATATAATACAACTTCTCGAGCTTTATACTTGGCACAAAAGCTTTGTACTCCTTATAACATTTACTTATCATCTGGCAAAAACGTACATTGTTGGCAACAAGGAAGCGGCCAGGTTTCCAGATTTCAGTGGAAGAGATAAGACAAGAATAGAATGATCTCACGAAAGATATCTTCTCGAAAGGTTTGGCCAAGAGCAACAATCTCATTGAGTGTTCTCAATGCGTACAACACCGCGACCACTGGAGGCTCAATGCAAATTTACGTGCACCTTTGAAGATATGCAAAGTCCAAAAATCCCTCTTTAAAATTACAACTATAAACAGAAACTAGATTCCAAATAATTCAATTCTTACAAAAAACTTCACTTTTAAACCACAAAAATCCCCATTCAATTAAAGTAATTAACAACACAAAAAAATCAAAGTAGGGCGACAAGCACTCCCGGAGTGAACAACTATCGCAGTACAGTTTGCGAATGCTTACGGACGACATACAAGCGAGGTTTCTCCAAGGAGTTTAAGTCGAACGGAGTATACGCTATATTAATTTTCGACCAGAGAAGTAAGTTCACACTGTCTTGTGGAAGAAAATGTTCCTATGCCGATTGTGACAACAGTTATCGAAAACATCCAGGAATAAGTTTTCATAAATTTCCAACAACGAATCCAGCTCTGTGTGAAAAATGGATTCTTCATTCTGGTAAGTACTTATCATTCCTAAGAAGAAAATATTTATTTCGCTTACTAATATTTAAAAAAAACGACTCAGTTATAATGAGACGCCGAATTATTTATTATTTAAATTAAGGCTAACTTTTAGCGCTAAATTGAACGTTTGGCACGCCGTGGAAGAATCGCTTTTACTAGTGACTGTCTAATATATATATATATATATATATATATATATATATATATATATATATATATATATATTTGAACTATTTTCACTTTCTCGCTACTGCTTACGCAGTATAAAGAAAGTATTGTAATGCTGCGGGGGAGAAAAACGGGGAATTTTCGGCAGAAACTCTTGTTGTCGGGCCTGGTAATGAAAAAGTGGATAAATCTTGTCCCTATAAATAGTAAATTAATTTCTCTAACATGTTGTGTAATCAGAATTCATGTATGGGTCCTTGAGACAGTAAAATCGATTGATGGCAAAACTGTCGTCACGTCCGTCCGTCTGTGAACAACGATAAACCGTAAGCAAGATTTTTATCAACGATGATGTCCCCAATCGATCTGGCTGTTGTCGTGGCCCCTTGCATTTGAAACTTATATGTTAATTGTTATTTTTCCTTTGTTACACCTCAATATTTTTGACATTTAAATTATTGTATTACCAGATTAGCAGGCACATTGTGGCCCCATCATCCGGTATAAACTGTAATACATAAAAATTACACATAAAATAACAAAAAGATAGTACAATATTAGATATATAAATTTAAAATAATAATATTAATAATAAATATTTTTTAATCAAATAATTCAAGTTGAATGTTATAATGCAGGGAGCAAAATCACCGTTCATAAATACGAATGAAACTCCAACTCACAACACATATCCACAATAAAATATGGATATTTTTATTGTAATGTATTATATTATATATTTCAATTTTGAGGGTATTTTACCTAAAGCCCCTGGAATTATTTTTTTAATTTCTAAAATATGCCGTCAAATGTTTGGTCAAGGTCTAATGGAGAAGATCTTAATTTTCTTTAAAAATCCCAAATTTTCGAAAATTGCAAAATCAATATTTTTAGGCGTCTTCCTACAACTACAATTAAGAAGAAAATTTATTTTCTTATTGAAACGTGTTCATCGGAAACATATCTTCAAATGAGGTAACGTTCAATCTTTCGAAAACATGAGTATTTTTTGTGTAATTTTGCGTGAAACATAGGCAATTTTGAAATTTCAAGCAATTATCTTCTCAGAAATGGCTCCAATTTTTTCTTTCATTTTCTTCAATTTTTTAAAATGTAGAACTAACAAATGCATTTCTTTTATTAACCCTACGTTAGGCGCGCATGGGTCTAGTAGACCCATTGCATTTTAAGAACTCAATATCTCGCTGAGCTCTAGGTGTAAGATTATGAGTTCTGGTGACATCCAATGTTGAACGATTCTGCATCCGCTGGTGAGGTTACCCCAAGATAAGCCGGATGACGATAGGTCACGTAGCTCGTCTTTCTGACCGGGCGCGATGCGTGGGATTGCCAGCCCCACGCGCCGAAAGGCGTCACATACTGTTCGCAGAATTTCTCGGTGCCGTTGCGTTGCATTCCTCTCACGCCAAATCTTTCGGGCTTGATTCTTGTGTTCGTGTGTGAACGGAATATTCTCTCTGCACGACGTATATAGTTCTCAATATGAGTGAATATGGTGATCTCCAAAATGCTGATAACTCCATGGTTTGTTACTCAAAGAAATTCAAAGATCCACAATTAATAGTCTTCCAGGAGAAATTCAACAAATGCGAACTAATCCAGAAAACAAAAAATTAAAATACGATCCTATGGAACCACAGTACAAAAAGAAAAATGTGTCAGTCTGCTACAAGGAAAAAAATTGTCGCCCAAAATATGCTTGTATAAAAATGTGATAATTTCTTATGTTAATGCAAACATCACCACAGTCACTTCATTGAAATTGGTTGATTTGGCCTTTTTCAAGTTAAAAATTAGTTGTTATACTAAAAATAATTATATAATATGTAATTGACATAATTGTTTTTTTCATAAGCATTACTCAATTGTACATGCGGAATTTCATACAAATCGATTTGTTGTGGAAAGACTGGTAATTGTGGATTTTCTTTGTCTCCCGGCCGGTTTACATCTAGCATTACTGTCAATATTGATCCGAAGCCGGCGGTCGGGGAAAATTTTACGTGCTGCCAAAAGTACTTTTTATGTAAAAATTCAATATTTTGTCACAAAAATTCAATCTTATTTTTTCGATGATCAGGAAACCCAGTTTCATATATAATACCGGTGGATTTGTTAATTCAATTTCTTTTCAAACGTATATATCTTTTACCCAGGGTCAACAGCAAGGCTAACAAAACAATTACTGAAAGGTGTCAACCCTTTATGAATATATCAGGAAATGACGGAAAGAATATGGTCACTCTAAAGACAGTTGTACCAAAGGCACACATTTTTCGAAGTGATGATCTCCAAACTTCTTATATTTCAGGTCGCATCAACGACTAGGTCATTAGCGACCATTATTGGATTTCACGTTATGGTATGAGGATGAAACGATATGGTGATGATAGGGGGTGAATTGACTAACACATACAGCCATGCCCGAGGTGGGACTCGAACTCGCGACTCCTCGGTACGAGATCACTACGGCACTACTTCCTTAGCAATCTCGGGCACGGCGCCGACTCCAACATTGTTATATCTATTGTAGTAACTTAAAGGGCCTGCCTCCAGTATTTTCACCTTAGCTGAATTCTCACAGTTAATTAAAATGAATAAATGCATATTATGAAAAATGCTGCAAATATTTCAAATAATCCATTATTCGAATAATAATTATCAACAAGAGGAATAAATACAAGTAGAATCAGTACAAATAAAGGAACTATATAAAAGAGGTTTACCATTCTAAGAAATCATTTTTTCTCAGAAGTGTGATATGTGACACAATGTGCCGAAGCATAGAATAAAGACATCCTTAGTCTATGGCCGAAGTAACGAGAGAGCGTCGCTTGCAACCTAGGGCAACTTCCTGGGCACAGGACGCACGGGCTGGTTCAAATGACCACGATTCAGTTTATTTATTATTCACAGGTTATTGTGTATAAAATACATTTTCCTGCATCCAGCGCTTTTTCAAATACATCAACCACTCATTATGTTAAAATATTTATAAAGTCGACATCTGTGTAAGGAAACTATTGTGTTGTTCTTTTTCCACTTATCTATACCGGGTGTCCGGGGAGGAAACGTCCAAAGTTCGAAAATAAGCCTCGTAAGACAATTCTAAGCATATTTTGTCTAATAAACTACGTGGATATTCCGAATGGTTGGGCCGAAATGAGCACTCAAAATGTGGTTTGAAAAAATGAATTCAGGCAAAAATTTGTATTACGGAAGCAAAGAAACACTCCAGAAATATGTAAATTGTTTATTATTTACAAAAGAAATGAATATATTAGCTCAGACAGAGAAATTAAGTGAGAAATAAGAGAGCAGTCGAATTGTGTAAATTGGTTGCTTTTTTATTTCTTGCTTAATTCTCTTTCTGAACAAATATATTAATTTTTTTTGTAAATAATAAACAACTTCTATGTTTCTGGAGTGTTTCTATGCTTCTATAATGCAAATTTGTGCCTAGAAATCAATTTTTCAAACCAATTTTTGAGTGCTTATTGCGGCTCAACCACTCAGAATATCCAAGTAATTTATTAGACAAAATATGCTTAGAATTGTCTCAAGAGCTTATTTTCGAAATTTCAACGTTTCCTCCCCGGACACACTATATTTTCATTATTTCTCTTGTAATTTTTTCTTTTTAAAATTTGGATCATTTCTTTATTCCATGTATGTTTTGGTCTCACACAAATAATTTTTCTATTTTTGCACCCTAGCAAGTTGGCACCCTGAACGCTAAAACCCCCTCTGTTCCTCATACAAATCAAAGAAATTCAAATAATATTGCAAAGAGTAAGGTTGTACTTGCTCGATCGGTATTACGCACTACTTAACTTTGCTTTGTTTTCTGAAGAGTAAAAACCTTTTCTATTATGTTTGTGACTATCAAGGAAAGCAAAAAGTTAACTCTCAAGGAGGAGTGAATAATTTGTTCAAAGTTGTTTTTAATGAATTGTTCCGAGAACATCTCTCTATAATGCTGAATAAACTTTTATTGAAAATTAGTTTCCAACATCAATTGTATTGCTATTTTTGTTTGATATTCTCCAAGTACATTAGAAGTTACATTTGTACATTAAAAGAATTAACATTTTTCATTAACAACTTTCCTTCTTAATTGAAAGCATAGACAAATGGATAGAGAAAGGGTGGGTTTTAACATGCGAGAGTTCTCGCACGGGTACGCTTGTAATATTTAAAAAGTTAATATTTCAACAGACCAATTACATACAATGATTTTTCCCATAGTCCAGTATCTTGTATGGAAACTAGTGGTGCTACAACAGCACATACTCCCTCGGATTTTCATGATTTACTCCCTCATGATTATTGATATTTTGAACAGTGTTTCTGATATCTGGAAATATTCAATTTGTCGTTCCCCGTATTATTACGGCAGATCCATATTATAAGGGCAGGGCGTCCTCGATTTCTTCACGTAAAGGGACAGTCAAAACGAATAGCTGATTTGCCTTTGCAAATAGTTTTAATTACCGTGGAGGAGCTTTCTTATCAAGTCTTGCCAAAAATGCACATTTTAGTAGGTATCCCAGAATTTCAAAAAACCTGCACACAATACACTTCTCCCCACAGCAGGTCACACACAGTTTTTAACTGTATTTGATGTTCAATAAATAAATGTAGTTAATTGATTTGGTCTGCAACAATAATACATTTTTGCACCGACATCAATTAGTGTCACAAACAGCATTTTTCTGTGTGTGTGTATGTGGGAGGGAGGAGGTATATTGTGCAGCAGACTAGATGTTTCCATACAAAAACTGTTCCTGTAAGCTGAATTTTAATTTTTTTATTGGTTAATTTATTTAAGAGTTTTCAAGTGTCATATTGAAAGTCTTTCGTTTCTATAGAAAATGAGTAAATACTGATTTTATGATGAATGGCATCTCTAGCCGATTTCCTATTCTGAAGGGGGTAAGTTCTATGAGAGACCCCTCCCCTATTTCCGTTATTTAACCACCTTTGGTCCACACCTTTACATCTTAGGAACAACTCTTTGTCTTTGAAAGGCAGGCCAAAGACTTTGCCAGTGCGGCTTGTCCTGAACGGCGATCACGCTGCAAACCCATTCACAGCTTCGTAGAGGCAAATGGTGAGGTTTCCGTTCCAGTCGGCGGGGCGAGCGCGGTAATCCGGGTCAACGGGGCCAGGCAGACTTGTGTCTCGGGAGAGCAAAGTGCGGAGCCACGAATGTCCACGAAGACACCCGAGCGGAGTCGAGCGAGGCGCGCTTTCCGTCTAATATGCATAATTTCTGCAGAAGAGTGAAAATCATTGCTCGCAATTGTTGGCACCTTTTGTGAGTTCTTCTTCCAACATACTCAAATTCCAATTACAGATAAGCAAACAATACTTTTTCATTTAGAAAGCAGTTGCTTGAAATATAGAGATAAAAGACGTAGCCATTCTGAAATACTGTATTGCAATGATAGGTGTCCCCTCCGATATTTCGGATCACGAAAATTAATTTGAAATAGTTTAGTAATTTATAATTATTTTCTTAGAATACCAATTCAAATGGAAAACACAAACCTTCATTATTTCATTTCGTACAAAATTTGTTCGTACCAATGAAGGTTAGATATTATAATTATATGAAAACTTACTAGCTACGTGAAACAACAAGACTGTAATGCGTCATCTTGCATTCTAATTGCTATAACTCCAAAACTTCTGAAAGTTGCAGCATATACATTTAATTTATGACTTTCCAACAATGCGAAAGATGATTCTTGTATATCTCAGACAGATAAGTCTCCAATCACAGGCATTGTTGACGCTTTTCTTAGCATCCGATTTATCGAATCACATGCACTAATGGGTTAAGGCAAAAATACTACCATAATTATATTAATCTACAATCTCTTAACAAGTTCCTACATTATTACTTTAATTGATTGAAAATTGTGAAAGTTGGAACTTTTTAGATATGGGAGAATGTAAGGAAAATTAATTACCGGGAAAGTGAAAAAGAAAATTTAAGATAGTGCATTTACAGTTTATTAATAAAATTTTTCTTTAAATTGCCCAGAAGCATACATTGCATCTTCATCTTTTTTCTTTACTTCTTTCATTGACTTGACAAACCTTTCCTTCTTTTATGGACTTGGCTTTTTTAAGCACTTTTAAAGTCTAGTTGCAATGCCATTTCACTTTTGTGGAGACGACGTTTGTCTCTCATAATATCTTTATATTTTTAGGAGATGTCACTTTGATTCCTAAAGCATGCTCTTTCACTGGCCTCACATCCCATATTGAACTGGGACACTGCTGATGTCAGCAATTTCAATCTTTTTTCTGGAAAGAAATGTTTCTTTTGGGCACTTGCTCCAAACAAAACTATGCAAATATTCATTTGCATTCTGTGTTTTCCCATATACGCATTCCAGTAATTCATTTTTTGCAAGCCTCTGATACATAGGAATTATTTTACAATAACACTGGGAGACTACAGTTTTCTTGTTGTTTTTGCCATGTTTTGAAATTTCATTCCCTTGAGCTCGATTGTAGAAGCACCATGAATTTTCTTCTTTAGGGCATTTAAAATGCTATGGCTTCAAGTCTGTTGGCATTGCATGGTATAAGGTGGCAAGTATTGCAGACTTCATCTTCTGCACATCTGGAATATTCTTCTGAATGGCATTGTGATAATTTGCTAAGACAAATAATTATGTCATCCTTTAAATTCACTTGTTTTTTACCAAGTGTAACACCCTTCACTTTCTATTCTTGTATTATTTTGTAAGTCTGTTTTAAATCTTTACATCACATGTTTTATACATTCTTCTTTTCTAATAATAAAGTTGTCTCCATAGATGTTTAGTTTCAGATGGTGATTGAAAGTCTTTGCATCACCATCTGACAGTATTGTTGTATATCTAAAATGATGAGCTACATCCATTGCTTTTGAAGATCCATTAAAATTACTAACACACTCTCCACTTAAATCATGAATTTCTTTCCATTTTTTATATTCACAGCTTTTTTCTCATAATTTGCTCTTGTTCTTTTCATAAGTGCCTCAGTATTTTGACAAAACATGAAAATCAGCCACATGACCAATCAAGATATCGATAACAATTCCATTAGATAACGACATGTAGTGCCTCGTTTATGCCATGTTCCATCATACAATACTAAAAAATTTATAACTTCATCACTGACTGAATCTAGAACATCTATGTAAGCTTTATGTATGGCTACATATGAAAGTCTCAAAATTTCCTCTTATTTTTGTATTATTTTTAATAACAGAGAGAACATGAGAATTGTAAGTTGAAACATTCATTCATGGTAAACCAATTACCATTGAAACTGCTCTATTGCTGAATGTCCCCTACCTATTTGCAAAGAAGCATCCACAATTTTTCTATTTACTTCATGTGGTGGCCTACTACAAGATGATGTTAGGGTAGACGATGGCTATTTGAAATTTTATTTAACAATTGTTCACAATTATTACGCTTGTTCACTAACTGAAGAGCAAATTACATTCATTGTTTTACTTCAATGCATACATTTGAGGATCCACAGACAACACTCACACGCATCCTTTCAGTAAATGTTCCTAAACACACATGTGAAGTAACATTGCAAGTGCAATTCTCTTCTTCGGATATTTCACTGTTCAGCAGGAAAAACATCAGTGAACTTGGAAAGAATGTTCGCACTGGCTGATGGCTTGACCGGTGAGATTTTGGCTGAAAATGAACAATGCTTGACATCTGATACTAAAAAAGTTTCTACTTCCTCAGCACTGGCATTTGTGACTGCAATCTCCTGCCGTTTTCTTCTTTACAAAAGCTGCATTTTTATTACCACTGCACTCCTTTGCACCAAAATAATTCTAACCTGAACTAGCCGACGGAAAATAAATTGAGAATATTAAATACTTATTAAAAACCACCTACCAAATAACTAAGTTATAGAAAAGTTAAAATAAAGAAACTAATGTGACTAATATACTGCGATTTTTGTAGGAAGAGCTCTCAAGATAATTCAAATCCCATCTTCGCGATGGAATATGTCACGGCATTTCGTATCATTCACAGTCGTTCCGCTAGATTTCGCACGATCGCGACCGTATGAAGCAGTGCTTGCGATCATGCGACTTCTACCGGCAAGACCGAGAAAAGACGCGAAATGCCCTGACATATTCCATCGCGAAGATGGGATTTGAGTTATCTTCAGAGCTCTTCCTACAAAAATCGCAGTATAGTTTGGAATTATTCGTTTAAAACGAAAGTTCGCAACAAATCTTGTTAATGGCGTTAACGACCACTTAACATTAGAAACATTAAATTTCTGACAGATTTCGAATTGAAGATTTGCGCCTTGGAAGTCCGTTCGGCTCGCGCATGGGCTCGCTCGACTCCGCTCGGGTGGCTTCGTGTACGTTCGTGGCTCCACATTTTGCTCTCCCGAGACACAAGTGGCCACGCAGGCCAGCTGGGGCGACGGCGGCCCGAGCCCAGTGCCTGCCGTCGCCATGGAAACAACTCCCCTCCACCATGTCCCCCCCCCGCGTGATATTTCCTAGAAAGCCCCCACCACCAACAATAAGCCAGACAGCCCTTCACACTTCCCGACGTTGGCGAATCCTAGCGGTCGACGGGGAAACTATTCAAAGAGATGTACTAAAAACACGCCTGGTGAGCCCTCTATATACATCTTTACTCTATGATCACGGTATGACAAATCCGCTTCTCGGAGACCGATCATTCTGCCGTTCGAACTCAGACGCTGATAGAGTGCCCTTTGGCGTCCACGAGGCATATTGGCACCTGTTTTCACATTTGCAAGTTGTTTGACCTCTCTACACCGTCTAGGTGTGGCGTGACACTGACCTGAACAGTCACACAAAAGAGAGCGGTGCCAGGCTAACGTGCACATAGTGTTATGTTTAAACTT
Source organism: Acheta domesticus (assembly GCA_031308135.1). Lineage (NCBI taxonomy): Eukaryota > Metazoa > Arthropoda > Insecta > Orthoptera > Gryllidae > Acheta > Acheta domesticus. Next base: position 17,995 of record JAHLJT010002051.1, read on the forward strand.
CCAGATTAAACATAGCACACAATCTCTGCAAATTTAATCACTTCTTATGGATACACTATTCTATCTATCCACCGATTTTTAAGTGATTCCAACCATTCCTTCTGAGTCTGCAATTTTCACAAACAGCAATGTATTATGTAATGGTGCAGAATATCGATATTGAGATTTCAACGGAAATACACGTGCTGGGGTAACATGCTACCGACATTTTTGGTACTTTTTGTAAAGCATTGCAAACATTTAGTACATTTCCAAAAAAAAATAGCTCCAATTTTTTCTTTAAATTGCTTGTAATTTTCTTTAAATTTCTAATAGATTACAAATTAGACATTACAACATTACGAATATAGTATTGCTCCGTATTTCACTATTAACTCTGAATTGAAATTCGGAAAAGTTAGTTTCGTTTGATTGATTAGTGATTTCGGGGGACGTCAGCTACTAAGTTCATTGGTCCCCTTCGTGTGGTGCATATTTTTCCATCGTCAGATAGCGGTGATCCTCTTCCCGCTGGATGAGATTCGGCGCCGACCTACCAATCGGTTAGCAGGGTTTTTCCCCAACCCTGTATCTCCTACTAGCCGAAAACTGTTCAAATCAAGACAAACTCGGAGTTCCCGATTGGTCATTCGGCACTTCTGATAGTATATGGGTGTGTGTAAGTAAGTGGTGAATATAGGACAATGAAGGGGAAAGAAAGATCGAGCGTGGTCCGCATGGTCCGTAGCCCGTTTTTTCGGGTACGACTCTAGCATTCGCCTGGTCTTGATCGGAGAAATCATGGAAAACTACCGATTAGAGTGACCGGCCGTTAGAATTCTTCTCCAGACAGCGATTGAACTTGAACCAGCTATGTAGCTAGCGTCGAAAATCCTACTATAGTCGGAACTCGGGTCCGAGGTACTGCAGTGAAATCAGTTGATGCTGCCCCGAGGCACCACTCCGGTGATTTCTTCAACATCTTCATTCTACTACAGTAATAATGTTAGAGATGATTTCTTCAACCGAAATTTGTTTTTCTACATTAAGTTCTTTAGTGAATGTACTTTTCCTTAAAAAAATATTAGTTCGACATTGCCGTAACCGTACATGTTGTTTCTTAGGGAGAAGTTGTATTTGAATTGAAATCGGCAGCTTTAGAGCAAATTTGAATTATTGATAAATAATATTGAAAACTATTAAGAATAAGATTTTTTCAAAATCGGCTTTAGATTTTTCATTCACGTTTCTCTAAGGAAAGTTCTAAATGAACTGCAAAACGTGATACAAACGGCATTTTGCTGTTTACATTTTCGCGTTATTTGTAAATTCATGCTTTTTATCAAAAGATGTGTGGTGCATTTTTCCGAAAAATTAAGTCTGCTCTAAAAATAGGATCAAAATCGCTCATTTTCAATAACACTGAATGCAATATTTTCTCAAAAAGTACTCCCCAAGGTTCCAATGAAAATGTGCGTGTAGAACCAGATTTTACATACCCATTATATACATCTAGACCAATTTTTATTCTACTACGAGTATTAGAGGATCGAGAAATGAAAAAAAGAGTGAAGAAAACTACCTGGTTTTTTGAGAAAAAACAATTCTCTCAATGTACATATTATATAAAAGTAACCTAAACAATCACATTGAAAGATATGTGCTGTAAATATTAATATTTTAATGCTAATAGCTTTCCTTTTATCCTTTTTGTTATGGAAATGAATGGTTTCAGAATAATTAAAATTAATAATTTAATATTACCAAGCATATTAAAGGCAGCTAATGCATACGAAAGTTACTTTTAGTTTATTATTGATTTTACTAAATTAATATATTTCAAAATCCTAACTCGTTTGCATTGGTGTTGGTCAAGTGAGTCTGAGCACAATCAAAGTCCTTGGACATCAGGGTTCAAAACCCACGTAGAACATGAATGTTTTCTAGTGTGTTGGAGGTGATGGGGGCATTCCATGAACCAGAACAATGGTTTAAACACCGAGATGGCGACAAGGAATACCACGGAAAAATACGTGGAGCTACAGGACCAAAGTCGATGCATCCGCTGGTCGGACTGAGTATAGGTGCCCTTGCCATTTCCAAGACCAAGAAGGTACTGAGAAAGTCCCTGATAGTCTTTTAGACGTCAAAGACAATAGGAATGGAAGTAGTATGATGTCTGGTCCATTCTGTAGCACTATATAAGAATATATTTTTTTTTGAAAATAGTACTCTTTCTTTAGTGACTTAATTTACCGAAGAAAATGTGTCACTAGGCATCTCGACGTAACTCGACAATGGCAACAATGCGACACAGCAGTTTGATATTCAGAGGATTCTCATTGTTGATGCAAAAATGTATCTCCGGGAATGGAATGCTGTATGAAGTTGTTTTGTTTTAAAGGAAGGGTTTTAAAGAAATAAATACTTATGTAGGCGTTTTTTATTTAAATACGGTTACCATACGTCCTCTTTTCCCCGGACATGTCCTATTTTAGAAGTAAGAAAACTGGATTTTTCAAGAAAGGACGAAGTGTTCCTTTTTTATTGGAAAGGGGGTACTACTTTTAAATGCAGCCTATTTATTAGGTACTAAGGATAATGGCATTTTTTGATATTTAACTTCAGCTTTCCCTCGCCATACGACCGTCAAAATCCAAATCTACATTTACTTTCTTTTCTCCTTGAAATGAGACAGTGCTGCCAACTGATCTGTGGTGGCATATTTGAGAAGGGTGCCAAATAGAGAAGACTTCTTTAATGAAATACAAAAAGTTGAAAGCAAAGCAAAGAAAAGCAAACTAAAGTTTTAATAGTTGAGGGAGATTTCATCTCCCAAATCCCTCTCGAATGAAAGTGGAAAAGACAATAATGATAATGATGTATGCTCATTGAGTGATTGTGAAAATTATATAAGTGGTTGACGAATTTGTTTTGTTAATAGTATTTTGTCTTTAAGAAAAATAAATTATATTAAAAACATTTTATATGAAGTGTCCTCTTTTTAATAAGAAATATCCTCTTATTACATAATGGAAGTGTGGTAATTCTAGATTTAAAAGAAATAATTTCATACGAACATTTATATTGTGTTCCAAATACAATATATTAAAATGATTAAAAGCCATTTTTACGCATTCATATGGCCTTATATTGAATGTTGTCTTCTGCGCCTGTGTCCAAGAATGAGCCTATTTGGATGTCCAACTCTTATTTCTACAAATATTCACTTCTCAAAATGTATATTGTAAAAATGGATGAATTAATAGTACAATAAAATATTTGTTAGGTGAACTTCTAGTAATGACGATTAAAGAATTGCAAAAAATTGCTGAAATAGAACAAAAATGCTCATTAGAATGTAATTCATTGAAAAAACTAGTGGTGCTACAACAGCACTTACTTTCCCGTATTAGAGGAAACAGCTAAGTAGTACTGTAATATTGCACTTTATGCGCTACTAACATCTTCGCTTGGAACTCACTATTTCCATTGCAGTGTTGTCAGAACTATGTGAATTCTACAACTTCACAAAAATAGAATGCAAAAGTTTTGTAACCCTGCATTGGAAAAAGAAGCCTGATACCCTGGAAATATAGAAATGCCTTCCATTGGGCCATGAATAGGGAAGAGTATTTTAAAACCATGCAACGAATTCTCTACTCACTACAAATGGTACAGCATTTGGTGCAAAACTAAATAGTTGCCTGCAAATATCAACATAAATTAGACAATTATAACTCCTTTTCATACAGCTCCATTAGGTCACAACAATGACACTAATTCACAGATATTCGCGAGCGCAAAGTGAATTCCATTGTTGCAGACCCTGCATTGTCGCTATTCTGAGAGCTATTAATTCTTTTTACTTATTTCAAATATTTCAAAATAAACAATTTCTAAAATATTAATGTGCAAGTCTATAACAAAGTTCGAATGTAAGAAACGAAGAAAGAAATAATATACAAAATTGCACATTCTAATTTACGACGCATCCAGCTGTCCGAAGCGCAGTAAATTTACAGCGGCCTATTACGTTTGTCACAAAATTAAAGAAAAACTACTCCTATTTTGAAAAAATTAAGCATGACCGTATTTATTTTATTTATTTGTCAAAAAACAGAAACAGAATGGCACAGATTTTCCCGTATTAGTTTTCTATTTTCCTGGGTCTTCGCTAGCTATTCGGAATTGCCACATACTCTTTCTTGCCAGCTACCATCTATCATCGCCAAAAGTACATTTTTTTGTCATTTTCTTAATTTTTCGGTTTCCTATTGGTAGAACAGAAACATTAATTTTAGAATATTCAAGAACACATAAACCTAGCCGTAAATGGCAATTTTCTTTTAAAAATTATGTGCCGTTTAAGAGAAATGGCGTTTTAGCACTACTAAAAATGCGAAATTTGAAGCTCATTTTCACAGAAAATTTTTGAGTTTTCAAAATACTTTATTTGAAGTTATTTGAAGAACTTACACTCACAAATATAATCATCTTTACAAATTGCGGATAATGTGCATATTAAAGATGTGAGAGATCTTTCAAAAAATTTACATTTATATAATTTTTGAGAAAAACAAAAAAAACTCAAAATAAACTTCACGCTATATTAATGAGTGTAATTAGCACTATCCGTTACAAAAGTTTCAAGAAAAAATTGCAGCCATATACGAGAAAATGACGTTTGAGCATTTCTGAAAATGCCGAAATTTGAGCTACTTTTCACAGAAAACGGTAGTGTTTTCGAGAAACTTTACTTGACATTATTTAAAGCATATATACTCGTAAATATAATAATGTAAAAAATCGCCGATAATGTAAATATTAACGACGTGAGAGACAAGTAAAAAAATTTACATTTTTGTAATTTTTGAAAAAACCAACCGATAGACCAAAATGGCTTTTATGTCATTGATAGAGTACATTTACCACTATCCCTACCAAAAGTTTAAAGAAAAAATTTGGAGCCATTTTTGAGAAAATTTTGTTTTTGTAATTTTTTAAAATTGCACATATTGCACGCAATATTGCACGAAAACTACCAAAATTGTGAAAAACATTTACATGACCTTTATTAAAGAACTCAATATGCAGAACAAATTTTAATTGGAGAAAAAATCTCTATCTTCAATTTTGTAGTTGGAGAAAGACGCCGAAGAAAATTCAAACTTTCACAATTTTCGAAAATTCAGAGCTGTACGTGAAAATCGGACCTATGCCATGTTAAAAAGTGTATTTTCCTCTATTCATACAAGAAATTTAATGAAAAAATTTGGAGCCGTTTTTGAGAAAATGTTGAAAATCCCCGGGGGGCTTCATATAAAGTACCCCCAAATTTTAAAGAATATTTTTCAAAATCACAAAGCTTTGACTAGAATCAGATCGACTGGGGAATATCAATTTTGAAGAAAATCGATCGAACGGTTTAGGCGCTAGCGTTGACCACAGACGGACAGACGGACGGAATGCCGTCAGTCGATTTTTAAGTATAAAGAAGCAACAAATCATGGATTTTGACCACACCACGAGATAGAGGATTTTTTTTCTTAATTTAGCAACTGGTTTTATCCACTTATTCGTTTTCACGGCCCGGCAATTAATTTTTTTCCGCCGAAAATTGGCCATTTTTTTGCGCAGCATTACATAATTTTCCCTATACTACGTATATCACTCCGTGTATACGTACGTATACGGGAAAGTAATAAAATGACCAAGAATAGTAACTATTGTCGACAATTGTCGCGTACTCGAACCTATTATTTCAGAATTGCTAGCTAGGAGGTTTAGAAGTATTTAGAAATATTAATGCTGATTGCATTAATCTATTATTAGTTATAACAGTGCTTTTGTGTGTTTTCTTCAGTCATACATATGAAGACCATTGAACTGTGTGAGAATACTTTTTCTGAATTCTTTTTATTTTGAGATTGCATTAAATTAAGGCCCTAGGACGCTTCGTTTAGGAGCTATTAACGACAATGATTTTTAAAAAAATCCTGACGTGTGTTGCGATTTGCATAGTCCATTAACATTTAGTTGCGTGTTTTGAACAAATCCTTCACACTTTTAAAGTCAAAGTGCAATTCGTCATATCTTCATAAAATTTAATTTCATTACCGTCCTCATTTATAAAGATTGGTTGCATGTGAGAGTCGCAAAGATAAGGTACACTTCTGAAATAATATAGGAGACGTTAATAATAATAAAATTTTACTTTTATTAGAATTTGATACATAAAACAGGTATTACTGTAATATGGAAATGTACATATTTTATGTAATTAAATACAATAATATAAAAATAAATAAACATATCAATAAATAATTGGAAGAGTGGGTAATATACCACAAGCGTCTATAACACAATTTCCCTTCAAAGAGAGAAAAACATTGAATTATCACAGTGTGTAATAATACTTTTGGCACGTCCACATTTGCAGACGTCTCGGTATCCACACAACGAAAGAGTCAACATTGCTCTGACACTATTGATCATTTCAACACACATAATATCAGTTTACTGCAATAAAATATTTTCTGCAATAGTGATAAATTATTCTTCACCGAGTACGTTTTGGGTGTTGAAGAAATTTTCCAAATTCCTGACATAGAAATGGTTAAATATTCGTACCACAACTCATGTATTTTCTGTCGATGTTCACACTAAAACTTCTCTGGCACTACTAATAAATCACTGCGCCTTCCGGTTCTCAATCGTCGCTGCATCAATGTCTTCTTGAGGCATATCCTTATCTCCCCATCCCCAGATCTCGTGACTGCCGTCTCCTGTGCGTTCCACTCTCTTCTGAAGAATGGTCTTTGGGACAGTCTTCAGGTCGTAGGCCCATCCAATGCGAGCGAAGAAATCTATGAATGCGGTAGTCAAGTTGGCACGATAGTTGCCCAGCTCAGCGGCTTTATAATCCCAAGGGAAAACATGGTGATAATTGTGCCAGCCTTCTCCCATAGCTCCAAGAGCCACACCGAGATTCTCGGCAGGGTTGATGTACCTGAAAAAACCAAAGCGTTTATTTGAGTGTCGTTTCAGAGTAGCACATATTTTTACAGGTCTTACAAGTGATAATACACGTCCGAAAAATCAAATTGGAATATACATTTACGAATAATATGAATATTTTCTTACTTGTCATAAGGTTTGCTTCCCCACATATGAGCAGCACTGTTCACCAGCCACGTCATGTTGAGAGTTAAGGTGTAGCGGAAGAGTGTAGCAACGAACCACGCATTTGACCAGGTCTCATTCCACATGTACACAGGAATAATTGTTGGAATAATGAAGCAGGTTAAGGGCATCAAGATGTGGTAGTACCTGCAATGAAAACAAGTGATAAATGAGCAAACTTCTCCTACGTGTATGAGCTAAGTTAAAAAAGTAACAGAGGTCGAAGATGAGAGAGGAACTCACTTCTTCTGGAACATGACGATCTTGTCCTGCTCGAGGTCGTGCAGGTCGATGCCCTTGCCCTTGGTTTTGACGTCCGGATGCTTGCGCACCAGCAGCCAGCCCACGTGCGAGAAGAAGAAGCCGCGGGTTGCGTTGTGGGGGTCCGCGTCGGTCTCGCTGTACTTGTGGTGCACGCGGTGGTCGCGGGACCACTCATAAATGTGGTTTTGGAAGGCTAATGTGTTGAAGACCATCAGGATGACGCGTAGGGGCCACTTCGCCTTGTAGGCCCGATGAGACCATAAGCGGTGTGCGCCGGCGGTGATTCCCAGGGCAGACGCCTGGTACAGGAGGAAAGCTGCAACACACAATGCACACTATTCAGTATTCACGTATATGAAAAAGGAATGTTTTTTGGGATACGTTTTTAAATCTGTATTGAAGTCATCGTTGAAAATTTATAAAGAGGATACGGACACATAGAACCAAACATAAACACATGTTCACGAACGCGTATGTTTACATTTGAAAGGGGACAAGAGGGGACTAGCTCAGGTGAGCGTTACTCACCATAGGCGCTGGTGAGCAGGCGGGCGGAGGTGAGCATGAGGAAGGCGCCGTAGAGCGCGGCCGCGTGCAGATAGGCGAACAGCACCACGTTGCGCCACACGATCTGCCGGGGCGGCGCCTGCGCCCGGGTTCGGTCCTGGGCCTGGGCCTGGGCCTGGTCGTGTCCCCGAGGCTTTATGCCCTGTGGCGCCTCCAAGAGGTCGTCCTCGAACAGCACGCCTGTCACTCCGCTAGTTGCGTTGGGGGGCATGGCGTCTGGGCTCTGCAACCGGAAACACGTCGGGTGACTACTGATTCAAACGTTTCTCAGTATAACAACTTTTTACCCGGACCTGACATACATATGAGATGAATGAACATGCATTTAACGGCAAAACTATTACTGGTAATTTAAGTATATAAATATTGAGACAGCAATGATTTTGCAAGTAATTACCTGAAATGCGTAACCTCTTCCGATAAACTCCGCGATTGAGCTTTTGATGATTCTTCGAATACAGCTTTCGAATCAGTGGTGGTCTTGAGCTGTGCTGTGAACATGCGTAGTGCTCCTTTGATGTGTGAACAAGCTGTGGTGGCAAGTTCGTGGGGGTCAGCTGTTTTATAGTTGAGCACTCAGAGTTTGCTGACTCTGCCGTGGGCGGCGAAATGTTTAGGGAAGGCGAGATCGCTTGAACTTTGTCTGATTACAAAGTTCGATGCGTGACTCTCAATGGGTAGCTCCAGCGTACGCACGTGTTATCATGTTATATGGTATATAACATCTACTCCGAATAATCTTCACAAAACTAGCTTTTTCTGGATTTCGAGATATAACAATACTAGGAAAACCCGGCAGACGTTGTTCTACTCATCTCCCTCTTTCCCTTCCCATCACCCTCTGTCTCTCCCTCCCTTCCTCACTATGTCCCTGTTTTTTGCCCGTTTCTACCGCTCTCTGTCCTTTTCATTCGCAATTAATTGCATATTCTACACATCTCTGAGCAGGTGAGGTAATATCGGGAATCGCCAGCCCAGCAATATGAAATGGGATTATAAATATGAAATTGTTTTTGATATTTGCTTGAAAATATTTAGTTTGTGCACCAAATGTTCAACCATAATGACTTTTATAAAAAATGACGGCTGAGATGTGTTAATACGGGGAGAAATTGTTGCATAAATAATATTACATAACCATTACTTAGCTACGAGAAAACAGTACTGCTTTAGCACCACTAGTTTCTTTTTGAAATGTTTAGTACTCACCACAAATAACCATCTTCTACACAAAATATGAATAAATGTTTTTGTTGGTAGATATTTCGTGGCAGTTCCTGTTATTAAGTCAACGTATACGACTGCTGTCTCAAGTAACTTTCTCCTCCCACTCTTCTTCTTAGTTCTTGTTTTAATCTGAGTATCTGTGTGATGCAAAATTGAAGTTTGTTGATACTGGTATATTGGTATTAAATGATTAATATGTATAGTGACTTATAACGAATATTGGATGTCTTTATTTTATAAATATTGATTTTCGTTAAGTTCATTTTAATTAATGCTTGACTTTA
>JAHLJT010002051.1:32500-35613 GCA_031308135.1 Acheta domesticus
TTTTTATTTATTGATTTTTTTAGAGAATACATAGATCAGTAGATACAATACTATACTATATATGTGGTGAACATATATACATCTAATTACTTAAAATTACACTATAAACTAAAGTAGTACTGCTATGAAGAAGGATATAATTATGTCTCTAAAAAAGGTGATATGTAATAGTGAAATGCGAGTGATTGATGGCAATTTTAAATTTACGAAAACAATCCAATTTGCAATTTTCATATCAATTAAGCAAAATAAGGTTTAAAACGAATTGTTTTACTAATTGAAGCATTCTGCCATTTATTTATTGTATTTGCTTGCAACTTAACTATAAAAAATCGAATTCATAACTATGTTCTGCATGTTGTGTTGGTATTAAAGCGGGCCATAAAGTATTATGGTCTTAAGGGCAAAAAGAATCAGAAAGGCTCGCAAGGTATGAAGTATACCATTACGTGTTTTGTTTCAGGTCTGAAAACACACAGCAATGAACTAGTAAACCATAAAAAATATTTTGGCGGACTCTCGGGTTTAGATTGTACCAGTGTTCATAAATCTTTGGTTAAATATGTCCCTTTGTTCCATTTGTCCCCACTTTGACCCAATTCGTCCATTTTGTCCCTCACGTTACATTGGTCCCACATGCCCCACTTGTCCTACTTTATGTACACACCTTCCGGTTACTTTCATGATGGAACTTTATGTACACACCTTTCCGGTTCTTTGCCAATTGTACGTGGAGTCCCGCAAGGATCGATTTTAGGCCCTATTCTCTTCCTATTATACGTAAATGACATGCCCTTAGCGATTCGAAACGGAAGAACAGTTCTCTTTGCGGATGATACAAATATTCTTTGCAACAAAGAAACCGTAAATAGTACAATATCAGACGTTTCAAATTGGTTCCGTAATAACAAATTAAAAGTAAATGAAAATAAAACTGTTTCAATGCAGTTTTCCATATCAAATAAAAAATTCTGTACTCCATTGAAAATGAACGGTGTGCCATTGACTGATGTTAATGTAACAAAATTTTTAGGTCTATCAATTCAGTCAAACCTCAAATGGAATGCCCACTTAAATGAATTGAACACAAAATTAAGTTCATTATGCTACGCGTTCAGAATTCTTTCAAATTCCGTCAGCCTTCATACAGCTCGTTGTGTATATTTTGCCAATGTTCACTCCCGCCTGAGATATGGCATAATATTCTGGGGAAACACATCTTATAGTTCACAGACTTTCAGATTACAAAAAGAATTGTACGAATAATAAGCAAATCCAACCCACGTGATTCTTGTAAGTCACTCTTTATTAATCTAGGAATTTTACCATTACCTTGTCTCCTGATTTACGAATCAGTAGTTTTTGTCAAAAATGACTTACTTAAGGGCGGGAATATATTTTCAGCAAACGCCGATGTCTATAAGTATAACACACGACGTAGTAATCATATTCACCAGGTGGCAGTATCAACAGCTCACTACAAAAAATTCACATACAATTCATGTACATTACTCTACAACACTTTGCCAGAAGACATTAAACGATTAAATTCGATAGAAAAGTTTAAGTCCCAAGTAAAATCTTTTCTGCTGCATAACTGTTTCTATACAATTCGAGACTATACCGAGCATCAAAAGGAAAGTAGAATTAATTTTAACAATGATAGTTAATGTAATTATTTATCATTTGGACTGTATAATTCTAAATACCTGTAACAAGTACTGTATCACAGCTTCTGGGTTGATGATCCCCATCTCGATCAGGTTTTTCGTCCAGTTTCCCTGATCCTTTGAGCAATTGCTGATATGGTCCCTTGTTTTGCTTCTGGACATAAATGTAACTTCATTATTTGTGCACATCTTCTGAATTTCAGTGGGAAATATAGTTATTGAAATTATGTTTTCCATATTGTCGCGGCAAAAAGTATTATTCTTTCATGAAGAACACGATGAGGGTTAAGGGCACAAATTCATAGCTAATTTTACCTTTGAAAATATATTTTATTATATAGGAGCGAATATTGTTGTCAACAAAACTTGAAAAAACCGCTCTTTATTCAAACCATATTCTAGTGGACTTTTGAATACAGAAAAGAGATCACATAATTATGAAAACCTGCATACACCAAAACCTGCAAAACCTGCATGCACCAATTTCACTTCTCCCATAGCTCGTCACACACAGTTTTAAACTGTTTTTGACGTAAATAAATAAATAAATAAATAAATAAATGTCTCCTTTTCCGTTTGCCGCTTATCACGTTTTGTCCGACGTCCATCTTTTCCATTCTGTCCTCCTTGTCCTATTTGTCTACTATCCCATTTGTCTACTAGTCCTATTTGTCTACTAGTCCCATTTGTCTACTAGTCCCATTTGTCCACTAGTCCTAGTTGTCCACTATTCCCCATTTGTCACTAGTCCCATTTGTCCCCTTGTCCCATTTCCTTCTTGTCTCATTTTTGTCCCATTATTCCATTTTTTCCCGTGTTCCATTTTGTCTCCTGTCCCATTTTGCAAGTTTTGTAATTTCATTTTTTCCCTTTGAAGTTTGGGTGTTAATCTTCCACTTACGTCCCAGAAGTTATCGAGTTGATTCGAACACTCTCGATGTGATCGAACCTATTTCAATTCTACAGATCATGTGGCGAATTTCTCTTTATAAAAACACAGAACTGTTGTGTAATACTGTATTTGGGCCACACAACAAAACTAGACACGAACTTCACGCGCACTGCGGGTGCAGTTCCGTATGACACCGATTGCCTCGGAATCTGCCATCCCAACAGTTGGATACTTGTATATTTGCGATAAGGTAAGAGGCTAAAATAATTCTTTTCAGTAGGAATATGATGGTGCACATGACTTGTTTTTGAAACGTCCACTAAGACCTTCCAAGACCACTAAATACTATTCGTAATTGAGCGCGACTACCAGACGCCAGAATAAAGACGGCAATCTTCGAATACAGAAGGTAAAACTGGTGGTGCTACAGAATAGCACAGACTTTCCGGTATTCATTTTCTATTTCCTTGTCTCGTTATTATTCGGACATGCCATATACTCTTGCCAGCTGCCAGCTATCGCCGCTCAAAGTACATTTCTTTGACATATTT
>JAHLJT010002052.1:0-44172 GCA_031308135.1 Acheta domesticus
AACTTGAATTGAAACATCTAAAAGAGCTCGATTTAAATAAGTAATATCAGCAGATGAATAATTGCCTTGTCTTACACAGTGTCTTGCAATATTCTCCCGCTACGTGACTGACTGTGATATGATGTTTGAAGTCACGTAATTATGATAAAACTTATATCTCATAATGATGAACTTTTAAATCGCGCTTATCAATAGTTTCCGAGAAACTCTTAAAACGAAGGTTATACGATTTCCTTTTTCTGCATTTCCTGTTTGAAAAAAAGGTGTTATGTCAGCGGATCAGATGTGTCCGGCGAAATAACCAAAGACTAGGCACGTGTAGATCTACGTCTCGTGCTAACTGCGCAGGCAGAAGAGGAGAATGTACGCAAAAGCCGCCTTACGCGTTTGATATTTCATTTGCGCGTGGTTCGTATCATGTGAGATCAAGGTCAGCAAAGAGTCATGCTTTATATCTTCATTATTGCTAATTCAGTCTCATTGAACAACACATGATCAAAACTTGGAATCTCAGTTTGGAAGCGGAAATATTTAATTAACTTTACCTGGAAAATATCAAATAAATCTTTAAAAATCCGTAAAATATTATTATTAATAATTAACCTCGAATTATTTTTTATTCACTTACATTTATTTCAACAGTAATTGGGTATGACCCTGTGGCAGTTGATTAACAATAATTACACTAATAATAACAAGATAATAAAAGAGTACAATACAAAACGATCATACTATTTCTAATATTAAGTGTTATAACAATTATGTCAACTCTACTATGATATACAACAATTATATGTTAATGATAATAAAAAATCAGTGCGAGCTACATAGATATTGGCTAAATTAGATTGAAAAAAAGCATTTATCACGTTCACTACATTCCACTGCACTTCACTACACTACAATGTTTCGCATTGAATTACACTAACCTGCTCTTCACAGCACTTCACCACACTTCACAGCACTTAGTTACTCATTTAACATCTATTACTCTCAGCTTGTTCTAACTTATTTCTAAAACTGCGTGCACTTAGAGGAAAGGCCTTCAAAGTTGCTGCGGGTAAACTGTTCCAATCTCTAATTGCTCTGTTACAAAATGAGAATATCTCAAGATCTTAATTTTGTTTCCTTGTTCGAATTTTGTGGATGTGATCGCTTCGGCCTAAATAATTTGCTTTTTCCAGTCTAACCTGAATTTCCTTCCACGCTGGCTGACCTACATACGATTTATAAAGTGCACAAAGCCTCGCCCTTGTTCTTCTCGTTTCTAGAGGTTCCCATGACTTTTTTATTAAGTTAGTTCTATAGGTCAACTATTCGCTTATCTCTGTATTCTATCTAGGTTTTCCGGTGCGACTTTCTGTACGGATCCCAACATGCTACTCCGTATTCCATGAGAGGGCGAACCAGCGAAAGATATGCTAATCCTTGGCTTTTGCAGAACTTTTCTTTAGGATTCGCATTACAAAATGTAAGCACATTCACGTTTTTCTCACTACCTTATTTCTTTGCTTCTCCCACCCTAATTTACTATCTATGTTGAATGCCTAAATATTTGCATGACGAAACTCATGGAATAATGACCTCACCTAGGTGATAATCTGACTCCTCATAATTTCGTCCCCGCCCGAAACGTTATTGTTTTGCTTTTCGATCCGTTATTACCATGCCATTTGTTTCCTTCCAGTCACGTAAATGTTCTAAATCCTGTTGTAATAATTGTTCGTCAGCGCTACCTTTGATTTGCGATATATAACACAATCGTTTGCAAATAAATGCACCTTTGATTGTATGTTAACATGGGAGATCATTCACGTACGCCAAGAAAAGTAGTGGCCCTAAAAACACTTCCCTATGGAACTCCTGAAGTAACAATACCGTTGTCGTGAGTTCCAATTCGAAACTTTGTGTTTCCTGTCTCTAAGAAATTCGCTTATCTACTTCAAACTCTAGTATCAACTCCTGAAGTTAATAATTTTGTAATAAGTTGATTATGTTAAATAACATTTTAATTAGTCTAACCTCTTCCCTTCTGTGGATATGACCGTAAAAATTCCAAGCTTTGCTCTATAACAATTTGAGTGAATTAGTTTGATAAGATTGTAGATACCTTTTTAAAATCCAAATTAAAGGAGTAAATTTCAACTTTTTCTACGAATGGTTCCTGCTTTTCAATATCTGCAATTTAGAGCGATTTTCGATTGCACTTTTTGTAGTGTTAGGAAAAGACTTCAAGCAAGACAACACTTTTGGGGTTTCATATGTTTTGCATTAGATAATATCACTTTTTGGTTGTAATAATTCCACGCCAAACTGAATGTCTTCTAGAGTTTAGAGGCTTTTTCTATGTGTGCTTGTCTGTAAAATTCTGATGGGAATTATGATGCCTATAAAGAAGACCACATCTGAGAGATTGTTCGGCAATCCATTTTTAGCGGAGCTTTCTTTCCTTCCAGACAGGTTTTCTCATAGGGTATCTGAAGACTGTCTTTACCGCTATTTGGTGTATATCTCTACTGCAACCCTATTTCTTCTTTGGTTCTGCTAATTATTGTTAAGTTATCAGTAACAGGAATTTTACGCATTAGGAAGTTCCAAAATATGCAAACAAATATGCGATATTAAATATCCAAAAATGCACGATTAAGGTAAAAAAATAATGAAATATTCAGGATCAAGTTTTTATACAAATTTAAGCATTTATTCATTGTACGTTTTTATTGATTTTTGTGTTAATACAAATTAACAATTTTCGAAATTGTCTTCAATCAGAACGCTTTTGCGTAAAAAAATTGATTGCATACCTTGACAAAGACGACCTTTCTTAGACATAAAACGAAATTGGAGTATACCTAGTATGTCTTCCACAAAACAAAATTAAATAGTATTATTTTGTTTTGAAAATATAGAATGTTTTATATTTGGGTCTAAAACTGCATATGGTGTACTCGTGTAGATTCAGATGGTGGTATACTGAAGTGTTACACCTTTTTTATTTATTTACATAAATAAGAAGTCACTACGTTGTATTAAAGTAGGCAACTAAGGTGTCTAAGGATTATTTTGGTTTTGCCCTTCTACCTACAATAAATTATATGAGCTTTTTAATGGAAATCTCTCGAATATGTTCTGTGACTACCTGTATTTGCGTTTCCAAAAGATTTGTTTTTAAAATCCATCGTCAGAGTGGAACGCCACACTTTCTTGAACCCAACACACAATTCCGTTCTTGATGTTAGCACTAAAATTCTATAACGGACATCAAATCAGACGGAACAACTGGCGTTTATATTCAAATAGCAAAACAGAAAAAGATCAGAATGACAACGTTTACAATATGGGACTAAAGAGTTGTATGAAGAGGGAGCGAGAACTAGGTTAAGGTAGGAGGATGAGCCCCAAAAGGGTGGTAGAACAGGATGTGATGTGAAGTGGGTTTAGGATGCCGCGAACAGACGGTCGGGCTGCATAGAAACTGCCCGACCATGAGGGAAAAATTTCATTTCCTAAAGTTTCGATGGAAGGGGAACGAAGAATCACTCTGTGGTAACAGGGAAAAGAAGTGAGTTTTATAGGAAACTTAATCTGGATATAAAATCCGCGAAATCTTGGCGAATGTGTTAATCCAGTTAAACGTTAAGCTGAGAAATATTTATTACTTCACGTGCATATTTTTTTAAGGTTCTTAAACAGGTAAAAACTGTATTAAATAGAAAATGTATCTTTCGCCAAAAAATATTTAAGATTAATGCATGGAATTTTAAGGAACATCAATAGATTATTAGTAAGAAATTGACAGCCTCATCGCCATACATTTTATTTATTTAATTTCGGAAAATTAAACTTGTAATACATTAAAATAATTTTTTTAACAAATAAAATGTTTAACAACAGATGCTGATATTTAAATTCACTGTGTTAAAATGTTCCCGTGCGAGTTAGAACGTTCTCGAGTTACAATAGCGGTGGGGTTGAGTTGAAAATGTGATGACACTTATCTCGACACTGATACTACTACGTTCTCGAGTTAGAATAGCGGTGGGGTTGAGCTGAAAATGTGATGACACTTATCTCGACGCTGATACTACCTTATTTCTACTCATTTTTATAATATGCATTTTCATAGGAGGGTTTTCTTTTACCGGTGTTTTGGTGAGTTTTTTTCACATACATAGTCCATCTGGTGAGATTTGAAAGTCATGCATCTCTCCCCTATCCAAACTCATCGGCTCATCTTACTTACCCGCTGGGTTTCAACAGCAAATAGCCTTACTATGATGTAAGCAATACGACGAATTATTCCCGATGATTCGCACTTACAGCTCATCAAATTCATGCCAAAATTCGAAAGTAATATGGCGAAAGCTCATATTATTCTTTCACGATTACTCCAGGCTGGTTACTAGATTTGTCAGTAGCGCTTTAAAACAAATTTAAAAATTTCATTTTGTGTATATTAGATGATATTTAATCCTTTCCTTGAAAAGCTGATACGGAAAGTATAAATATTTACGAACTGTAACTCAAATTGTACAATTTAAGTCAAAAATTTAGGTCAACAAATCCATATGAAGTATGATTTCGGATTCATAACAACCTTTAATTAGTGTATTTTTTACTGTATTATGTTATTATACAAAAACACTTCCTATATTTGCGTATACGTGTTCCATAGATTTGAATTACGTGGTGAAAGTAAGAAAACAAAGCTATTGTTAATAGATATTGCATCATTCTGGCACTTTACCTAACTACTACACTTCGGTTTTTCTTTCTTGCCCGAGGGGGTGCGTCATCAAATTGGAATATCTCACGATATTTCGTGTCGTTTTCGGTTATGCCGCCAGGAGTCGCATGATCGCCAACACTGCTCGATACAGTCGCGATCATGCGACTCCCAGCGGCACAACCGAGAACAACACGAAATACCGTGAGATATTCCATTTTGATGACACCCCCCTCCCCGTGAGCCAAGAAAGAAAAACCGAAGTATAGCCTCGTACGTGCTGCTGTCCTCGTTGCGAAAAGCGGCGGTAAGGCGAGCGGGCAGCATTCGAAACAGTCCGGCTTGACGCCGATGCAAGTGGGGGTGGAGGTGGCTGGGGAAGTGGTGTGGGCGTGGGGTGCATGAAGATGCAGCGAGCAAACAAAGCCGCGCCGCTTCCGAGGACGCGAGCTGTGCGGGGGCGGGCGCGCCCGGTAAATCTCGTGCGTTTCCAACTACGTCGTAAAGTAATCTGGCGCGCAAATACAAGTTTTGCGCGAAGCAGCGCGGCTGCAGGGGAAGAGGGTGGGGGACCTAGGACTAAAAGGTCGCCGACGGAGGGAATGGAGGCACTGGCGGCGGACGCAAGGGGTGGGACAGACCACAGGAACCAGGCAGGTAATTTTGGTCTGTGTCTGACTTATTCGATTGTGGGCTGCGATAGTGGCTCTACTCGAAAAATCAGGTGTTGACATAAATGAGTTTGAAGTTTTGCCTTGAATTGAAATGCTTCGTTCTTGCATTTTTGAGCTGGAAAACGGCTCTCTCTCTCGCGGGGCAAAAATTGACTTGGCGGAATACCGCCCAATGGGCTGAAACGCATCAAAACATGTGCAGTTTTGGGCGGTTTTTCAGATTGCGAAGAAATTTTAAAAAACAACGACGTTTACAATAGTTTGATTTTTTTAGTTTTTTTACTTTGTACATGATTTTTCATTAATTATTATTAATACGTTCAAATTTACTTTGATAGGTGAGTAATGTTAGTAGTCGTATGTCAGGAGTAGAGTAATTTTAGGCCTCTAGTACAGGTGTGTTCTAAAAGTCATAGAGTCTTTGTCGTGTACAACATGAGTACATAATATATTCCATTGACAGTACTTTGCAGTTCATTTTAGAAGGCACCATTTAAAAATAATTTAAGCTACAGTCACCCAAAAACCATTCCAGTGTGATATGACAATGTGAGAAATAGAATGATCTTATTTGAAAAGAATTATTCATCCCTTTAATATTCCTCTCATCTGCTGTAGTCATGAGAATAGCCACAACTTGTTTTTAATAATAAGAATAAATAACTTATTATTCCGAAAAGTATTAGTTTTTTGCACAAATTATTAATTACAATGTTCACAAACAAAAAAAAGTAAAAAGGAATCAAGCATTTTATAAGGTCACTGTCTAAAAAAACCTTCAAATACTTATTATTTTAATGCAAATTCAAATTTCCCACTTGAAAAGTTGAATTTTTTTGTGGAGCCATTTAACGGTGGCTGTTTGTACGAAGCATCTGGCAACTCTGATCATTAGGTGCCGTGAGTCACTCAAAACATGTTTTAGTCGTACGTTTTACCAACCCTAATTTTCCATAAGGAAATTCTGCGCATTTGTCGCAGCGGAAACCTAAGCAGTCCTCCTTAATGGCGTTAAGCACTATGCATGATTCAGTTGGGATTGTCCTTTTCTCGCGTCGGGAAAAATGTAGTACGCAATTTTCGTTACTGTGCTTGAATCTTCTCACTCTTTTAGTCATAGCAGCAGAATTCTATTTTAATTTTTTATGTATATAATGCATGTTTTTAGTCGTTCAACCCATACATTTCTATTATTCCCATAAAGTTCTTAATTATGAGATAAATATGAAGTTGTAATAGTCTCACTATCCGATGCGTCTAGCTATCATTCGTTCCTCGACATCCTCTTCTGGATTTCAAGTAACTTTCTGTGACTATAATGGTTTCTTTTCTTCTTCTTCTTGGCTCTCTCAACACCCCTCTGCCACCTCGACACTCCAGCGACTCTTTAAGTATTCACGACTCGTTGTTTACTAGCCGCTTTTATCCAACCATTTATCTCATGATTTACCAGCGTTTCCTTTTCAAGAGAGTTGCAAAGAGATTGCTTTCAATTATTCTTATTTTTATTCATGCGTATTCTTTCCAACGATTACTTCGCGGTTACATTCAACCCGATAACATCTTTTCTAACAATACTATTTGCACACAAGCAGTTTTTACAGATTAAGCTAATACTATGGGTTGAAATGCAGCTTGCCATTGTGTCTTCATCTACGAAGATATTCTTTCCTTCTTTGATTTGATCTATCTACCCGTGTATAGAGAGATTATCCTAAGAAGGGACCGCTTTGACAGCCACTGCTTGGCTAATGCTGGTAACATAACTTCAGATTTTTCCCACGTGCTAAACTAATTAATCCGTTTGTTTTCAATTGGCTCTCTTGTAAATGCTTTCGACACAACTTTTTACAATGCCATCATGCCCCAACATGAACTTTGTTTTGTTTTGCGACTTATCAAACTGGTCCCTTCTTGGGCTAACTTCTCCTTTGTCATGTCATGTGTCAGAATCCCCAGTGCCTGAGAAGCCTTCCTACACACTTTGTGAGGTCATCTTCTCCTCAACCATCATGATTCTCAACTATGTCAAAACATTCGTACCTTTTCGATAGAATTCACTGATAATGCATCTATTTTTGTCAATTTATTAACATTTCCATTCCATAAACATTCAAACAAATTACATTCAATTATCCTTTTTATCTCGTGAGAACGTATCCATTAGCATATTCTCAGCTTTGCCTTTTCCAGCCACCAGTTCTGATAACATCTCTTCTAGGATTACTAATTGGAGCTCAAGCAAGCACACAGTGAGGTGCAGAAGCCCCACCAGTCGAGGCGTCTCTATGAGCGGTGTGGGGGGGCGGCGGCGGGGGGCGGCGGCGGGGCGGCGGCGGGGTGGGCGCGAAGTTCGGAGGGCGGGCCAAGGCTTGACGGACGACCCAAGACGCCGAAGAGCGAAGCGGGACCGCGTTCCCAGAAGCACAGCTTTTCGCGGAACCCTTGCTAAAACAATCGCCTCGCCCGCACCCGGCATTGATTGCGGCGGCGCGTGGGCGTGAGGCGGGTGGAGGTGTTGGTGCGGGTCCCGGGTGGGGGCGCCAGTTTGCGTTCCGAGTGAGTGGGAGGCGTTTGGATTATGATTCACCATTTCTGTAGGATTCACTAAACTTAGAACTTCACAATGCCATGTTTAACAGGTGGAAATGGATAGGTGAATGGTTGAAAGGTGAATGGTCGATATTTTTCGTTCGTTACCAGTTGTATCGTCATAAATATACGCCAGTCGATAATCGCCAATTGGTACCAAAATTACAGTATTACTGTTGGAAAAAAATATTGTTGTAAATCATATACATTGTTACAATCATTTTATCTCAATACAGATACGGAAACCTGTGGCCTGCATGACGCCTGCAGGTTGGCATGGACCCCGAAGGGGTGTACATGGTTTTGGTCATTAGATGCTTCTGAATAAAACTAGCATTGTTCTCATATATGTACGATAATACGGATAAATATACTTAGTGTAAGAGAACGCTGTGTTTCTGTGGAAAATCGATTTCGAGATTTTAACGAAAATACACGACATATATCTTTTCTACAGTCCTTTGTTCTAAACGTTCTGTCCGTGTGCGTGTGTGTCCCTCTGCGTGCGCGTCTGTCTCGTCGTCGCTGTCTGTCTAGCCGTCTGGCTGTCTGAGTCGTCTGGCTGACTGGGTCTGGCTGGCTGGCTGGCCTGGTCGTCATGGCTGCTGGTCGTCTGGCTGGCTGGTCCTCTGACTGGCTCTCTGGTCGTCTGGCTGGCTATTCTGGCAGGCTGTTAGCTGGCTGGCTGGGCATCTGGATGGTGCCTGGCCGTCTGGCTGGTCGGCCGTCTGCGTCTGACTTCTATCCGTGTGTTTGCCTGGCCGTCTGCTTAGCAATGCTTGAACAAAGAACGCTAATAAAAGTGGCACAGGTCCCATTTTGTTAACTCTCCATATTTTCGAAAATAGAAGGAAGTATAATTGCGAAAAAAAGTGATACATGGATTTTTTACCTTAAAGAATATTGTAAAATGTTCTTTAAATAAATTTGTGCACAAGTTTGTTTTGAAATTATAAGTACTTTTCCTGCTTGAAGTGCCACATTTTGTTCAATTTTAAACATTTTGATCGATTTATTACTACTTATATTCAGGAAAATATCCCAAATGTTGTTATTTCTAACTTCAGAACATACACATGGCACTCTCACAAACAAAACCTGTTGGTGATATCGCTCATGTTCTTGTTATTTCTGTGTTTACTTACCGGATGTTTTTATCTCAGAGCCAGCACTGTCGCTGTTTTTTCAGCAATTCAGACCGGAAAGTTCTAGGGTTCGAGAGACGGATTTTCCCGACAGTGACGGATTTTCCACTCTAGCTGTATAGCAAGGTCGATTTCAGCCGCTGTCTGAATGAGAATTCTAATGACCCGCTGCCCCGATCGGAAGTTTACCGTGGGTTCTTCGGTCAACACCAGACGAATCCCAGAGCAATATCCTAACAAATGGGCCACACACCGCACGCAAGATTTCCTTTCCCATCCTTGTATCCTCTCCACATTTTCATACATGGGTCAATCAATAATTAAAGAGACAAATTGGTCTGGAGAAAAAATAATGGTTAAGACAAAGTTTGATTATTTTAGAGATTTATGTTGGCATCACTGGGATGATTCTTGATCATCTGCAGGATCAGGTTTGTCGTGTTCATAACCTCAAAATGAAGTTGGATGATGGCGAGTCCTCGTGAAAATTTCACATTGGTTGAGCAACGTTCTGTGATTTGTTTTGTACTTGCTCAAAGTGAAAAACTAGCTAACAGATGCTCTAGAATGATTGAAGTGAAAGTTGTAAGAACCGCGAAAATTTGTACAAGTGGGTAGAACAGTTCAAAGTGGGTCGAGATTCAGGGATTGCCAAACACCGTTCTGGCCACATCAACAGGAAGAGTCATGTTGATATTTGGGGACGCTGTAAGTTTGGTTGTTTGTGATTATCTCGAAGAACAACTTGTAATAAACAGCCAATACAGTTCAGATATGCTTTTGAACAAGGTGAAACCAGCCATCAGAGAGAAAACGTCGTGGATCTCAGAGGAGAGATGTGCAAAACAACGCATGTCTGTACACTGCTTACCAAAGCCGTGAAACCATCGACTGAGTGCGTTGGGAGGTACTTGCCTCATCCTCCTTACAGCCCCGATTGAGCACCATCTTATTTCCATTTGTTTGATCCACTGAAGGAGGTATTATATGGCAAGAAGTCCCAAGGTAATAAGGATATCAAAAGAATTGTGGGAAATTGGTTCAAACATCAAGATAGAGTTCTTGCAGCCGTTATAAAAAAATTGGTAACTCGTTGGGAAAAGTACATAAATGTTGGTGGGGATTGTATTGAAAAGTAGGAAAAGTCATGTTTGTAAAAATAAACATTTATTTCTTCAGACCAATTTGTATCCCTTAATTATTGAATGCCCCTCGTGCATTATGTGATCAAAAGTATCCGGACACGGAGGCAGTGGTGTTATTTGTGTGATCGTGCTTTTCGTGAAGGGGGCTGGCACCCCTTGTTGTTTTGCGTGGCACTATCACGGCACAGGCTTATGTTGATGTTTTAAACACCTTCTTGATTCCCACTGTTGAAGAGCTATTCGGGGATGACGATAGCATCTTTCTACACGATCAAGTACCTGTTCATACTGCACGGCCTATAGCGGAGTGGTTACACGACAATAACACCCCTGTAATAGACTGGCCTGCACAGAGTCCTGACTTGAATCCTATCGAACTCCTTTGGGATGTTTTGGAACGCCGACTTCGTGCCAGGCCTAATCGACCTGCATCGATACCTATCCTCAGTGCAGCACTCCGTGAAGGTTACATTCCCCAAGAAACCTTCCAGCATCTGAATGACAGTGTACCTGCGAGAGTGGACGCTGTCATCAAAGCCAAGGGTGAGCCAACATCCTATTGATATTTCAGCATTACCGACAGAGGGCGCCGCGAACTGGTAAGTCATTTTCAGATTGGTGTCTGGATACGTTTGATCACTTAGTACATAAACAGGGAGACTAGTCGGGAGCATAGAGCATGTCTTGAGAGAAACGGTGATCCGCTAGGGGTAGATCCTCGGATCTCACCATCCAGGGAAGAGGAACACCGCCACTTCCCGGGATAAAACATTTACAACACTAACGGCACAAATTACCATAATAGATTATGTGTCTGGAAAACATCAGTTTGCCTCTGCTCCCCCTCCGAAGGCACACAAAAGAAAGCACCACCTTCCTCTCCATTAGGTATAATGTAATACTTTCATTAGGTAATACTTTCCTGTAATCATTTAGTGTTAAACGTTTTTATCTGGAATTTATTAGGCAAATATACAATAGCTTATTTCAATACAGTATAACCCCGGTATTCCAAACTAATTGGGGGTTTGGTCTGCTCTAATTGGAAATGTTCGGATTATCCGATAAAATATACTATACTAATACAAATACATATACGATTACCAGATACAATACCACGTTGCGAGCGATGTGAAAACGTAGCGTAGCGACAGGAAGAGGTAATGTTGCGAACGAGTACAGTGCGTTCATAACTGATCGCATGCGCTAGTAGTTCCTACATCGTTTAGAAGAGTCGTCACAGATTGTGATGATGCTGTTAACGGGTATTCTACGAAAAGAATTCACAATAAATTGGGTTGACGTGTTTATGCTTTTCGTTCATAAATTAAGTTAATACAAATTAGGTGATACACCGTACAGTACAATGTCCGGTGTACCTTAGTGACTAACGCAATAAATGATTCATTTCGACAACTTTATACAACATTTAAACAACTAAATAGTATATCAAGTAAATCGTATAGCAAATAGTATTTGCATAGTAAATCGTATAGCAAGTAGTATTGTATAGCAATAGTATTTGAAGTAAACTAAATAGATCAAGATAAATTATATTGCGCATGTTCAAAAATATCATGGTGACTACTCTTCTTCTAGGACGAATTTCCTTAACTTTTGAAGGCTATCCAGGCCATTTCCTTACCTTTTCTATGACAAAACTTGTTAAGTATTTCAATGTTTTTAAATAAAATATTAAATAAAGCATTACTTTGGTCGATATTGTCAAGCCGCGCGGGCCCTCGCGTGTGACGTCGGGGCTCGATCGGGCGATCGAGATCCCCCCCTTTCTTTCACTCACCTGGGTAGTTGCCGGGCTAACTCAGGAGCAGTGATTCTCTACGAGAAATGGGGGCCTATGGATGGACGCTACTTGGTTGCCAAAATGAAATACATTGAGTTTTAAAAAAAAATAAAAATTTAATGAGCTAAAATAAAAGAAAGATAAAATAAATGCTATTACTAATAACCCTTCCCTCTTAAACCCAAAGACATCCCTCCCCTCTTTCTTATTTATCCCGCAACTCCCAAAAAACAGCTTGAATTTACCCCCCCTTTCCCAGATTCCTCTTTTACTTAAATAACTTTCTTACTTACTAGAAGACAATACAATTAAGATACAATTTACAGAGGAAGAAGCAAAATACAATTTAGGAAGTTTTTTTTTAAAAAAAAAAAGCCACAGCGCGGCTCGCTTATGATGAGGCACATGTCTGTAATCCGGGCCATTCACAAGAGTCTAGGGGACAACAGACCGTGTTTTGGGAGACTTCGTAGGGTCGATGCCCGACCTTCGTGTGACGTTACCAGAGCTCCTTCTTCTTCGGCGGTGAAAACCGTGCCAGCAGCGGGTCACAGCTGACGAGGCAGGGGCCTCGCCGGGGGCGGGAGGCAGGCACTCGAAGCCGGCGAGGTGAGGTGGACGGAGACTCCAGTACGAAATATAGCTCTGCGGCGGTCGCGGGCGTAGTGGCGTAAGCCGAATTGAATATTTTTGATTCGCGCGCGGCACAAGATTGCTCCGCACAAGCAGCGATTGTCTCTTTCAGGCGACCGAACGAGATTGCTTTGCGCCAAACGAAAGTAACGGCGCACTAGCCACAATAATAGTCCCTTAATAATTCAAAGCCCCACACGCGTGATAGCGAACATCCGTCAGGAGCAATTCCGCGTTCCGCATCACACACAGCGCACCAAAAAAAAATATAACAGTTCTGTCTCTCACACTGCGGAGGCGTCCACGCCAGCGGCGTTTGCTCCCCGAACGACGCACCGCCGAGATGCGCGTTCCTCGCTCCTCCCCGAACCCTCTCTCAAGACCGTCTCCTCCCTTCTTTTTTGATTTTCACTTGGTCACTTCTCGCGAAGCCTCTGTAACCCCCTCTCCTTACTCTTTCGTCGAAAATTCTGGAATGATTTCGGTTTAAATTTTGAAAGGTTCCTCTCTATTGGCAAAAGGCTACTGCGTCTTAGGTTAATTTCGACCAATGTCCGGAAGCGTTTTTCTGACCGTAGTCGATGGAAAAAATTTCGCTCAACCCTCTCACTCTAACGTCGGGTGGGGGCCGCGGGTCGCCTGGGGGGTGGCGGCGCCAGAGGGACGCCGGTCGGGTCATAATTCTTGTACACGCTGGCCCTGCCGGACAAGGGGCGCGAGGGACCTCTGCCTGCACGTGTGCATCGCGAATCGGCCCGACCGAGCGCGCACAAAGAAAGAGGTTCTGGGTAGGCCCGCGACAGGCTACTAGGACGTATGTTTTAAATCAATTTTCCTATCAAATATTCGGTATCGTCACAATATTAAAACACTGTTATTGACTGACCCCTTTTTGTCTTTAGCGTTGTAATATACCAAAACTTGGATATACAATATTTACGGCAAATGCTCGATTATAGGTGTATTATAGGGAAAAGATCAGACAGTCGCATGTGGTTGCTAGGGAATCGGTAAACATGGTGAGAGGGTTTCTGGGAAAACAATGAAAAAGATTGTCTCTTGGGAGGAATAAGGCAACGTCTCGATCACTCTCTTACGGGATCGCCTCACGAAAGGTTGGTTGAGAAATAATTGCGTGTGACGAACAGTTTGGAACTTTAGAAATTGGAACTCTAACTTTCATAGCGAGGGAATGATAGGACTTTAGTCACAAACTTTAATAAATCGTGTGATTTTGGGTAAAAAAAAACAAGGGAAGACAGAAGTGTGGATATATTAGAATCAGTGCCGTATAGATAGTTTAGTGGAGCTCGAGGTGAATAAGTTCGTGGGTAGGTGCACATCTGATGCACGAAATAGAAGTATTCGCGACAGGGACTTTATTAGGAAATATCGGCGATAATATTAGACAAGATAATGGTAGCAAGAAAGAAGAGCGGACAACGCGGCGTTCAGAGGACCGTCAGCAGATCTACGTGGCGACATCTGAGAAGTGAGCTCTTGGTACCGTAGAACCTGATTAGACATTTAGAAAAAGGTCATGAGCAAAATAATTTATCGAAGAAAATCAGTTGAATAAATCAATCTGTTACTGTTTTAATGAATATCAGATCACATGATTATTAAGAAATCCTGCATAATCTGTAGCTGACAATCTTTGCATTAACAATAACTTCCAGATGTTTCTCGTCTTTCGTATGGCGGGCGGATCGAGTGGCTCATGCTGAAACTGTTAAGCAAATGATAAATATTGGCAAATTACGAACCCATTGTATAAATTATTAATTTATTGAGCTAGCTCCTGCAATCAAATTTTAATAACAGAAAAAGAGATTTGTTACAGCTTGATAGATTCTCTTGCATACACACACTCTGAAACAGATGCACTTCGATTCAAAACACACAGTACCTTTCTTTATCTATTTTTCAGCTCTCAGATTGTACCGTTAAAAGACAAGAAAACAATATTTGCCTCGGAAAGGAATTAGCCGCTTGCGTTCTATGTAACGCATAGTTATGTGTTGTAGTTCACAAGTTGTCCCAAAACACAATTTTTGTAGAACTGTGAAAAAATTATAACAGAGTATAAAAATTCAGGACATTTGGCAAAAACAAGAAAATGTGGCGGGACTAAGGGACCCATGTCGTTATTCAGAAGATGAAAAGCTAAAAAAAAAGTGCCCAGATGATATTCTCCCCCATATGTCACATACAGTTTTACTATTTTTGACTAAATAAATAAATTAAATAAAATCAAACGTGTCTCTCTTTTCTAGGACGTATGACAACCATACCCCAGGATGCACAGAGGCAAGGATACGGCCTGAAACATCCAGCGTGCCCTTCAGACAGGGATGCTGCGGTATCCCCGACCTCCCGGAACGTCGATTATGAAGAGATATACGAATGGATTGTTCCTGGAAAAGGGCTGAGAAATGGCCTCGAGGTCATGGAGAGTCAATTTCCGGAAGGAAATTTGGTCTGAGAGGAGTTACTTTGTCGCGGAGAAGATATCGAGAGAATTTCTGGGGAAAATGGAGAGAGATGTTTGAGTGTTCCTTGGATTATTACCGAACGTCACATTGTAGGATGTCGAGTGTCAATTTCTAAGTATTTTATTGGTCAAGACAAAGGAAATACTTTGAAATACAATTGCATTAATCAAATAATTTTACTTATTCAAGCACAAATCTGATATCCAGAAAGTCAATGAAAATGTGTTTTTATTTAAAAAAAAGGTTCACTACTTTATATTTGTTGAAATGATTGAAATGTGGAAATGATTACAAGGAAAAGTTTATTATAAGTATAATAATGAACATACATACCCATGTCTTGGCTAGAGCTAAAAATTTGTAGTATTACGTACATAACGAAATCAGAATTTCAATTGAATCAACAAATTTGTAGTAGACTGAAAAGCAAAATATTGATGGCGAAGTATTAACTCCATGAACCAGATTGGAAGAAGCGTCGGAGCAAACTGTCTGTGTCTGATGCCCAGAGATACCCAATGTGGCTTTCCAAATTAAATAACTTACACACTCATTTATTAAATGAAGCAAAAAAATATAAATCTACATCCTAAAAGCGTTCCTGGTTGCTGAAGGCCTAGTAGTGAAGCCGGAATAAATTATACTAGTTGCCTATGGCAGCAAATATATTGTCGAACAAAACCACGCAAAAAGGATTTCCAAAAAGTAGCAGGCACATTGAACAAAAATTAAATACCACTTACAGCACTAAAATAAATTAAAAACGTTCATATAAACAGTCTTGACAAATACAGTAATCATAAAGTATAGTAAGTTTATACAAAACAACAATTCTTTACAATTCAAGCAAATAAAAATGCTGTTCAATAATGGATCACGTAACTAAAATTATTTAATGGCGGTCGGACCTTGCTTCGGAGACTTGATGTCGCACGACGTCTGCTGTGAATGAGAATTAATTCGGCACGTTCAGTATGAGAATAGGCGAAATAACATTAGTGAATGTATTCTTCAGTCAGTCAGAATCCAAACTGCATATTTAGTGTTTTTGAATTTTTCTTCTTGGGTTTCAGGTTCTCTAACGAAACAATCGGCGTCTCACAAACACCTGAAGACTGCACATTTTTCTTTCAATTTCCCTGCGCATTGGCAATTGGTAAACATGTGGCCTAGTGGCATGCAGCAGCAAAATTTTCAAGAACAATACCACACAAAATGGTTTTCCAAACTGTAGCAGGACACTCTGTTCGATTTATTGACTGATTAATGTTTCCGGGCACGTCGGTCATGGTCATTAGTGTACTAGTGTATTGAATGCTTTTCCGCGACTTAAAATGGCCAAGCATTTCCAGGTTATATCGAGCTTTCATATGATACAAGAAATCCCACAAGTGTGACGTGGCATTCAGAATTTTCCACCCTTCACAAATCCACTACCCACAGTTTGGTTTTAACCCACGTACGAGGGTTGTGGAAACCAGTGTTGTGATCTTTAACATAGGGGCCTATTGCATTTGGAAATATAACATTAAAAGCCATTGCTCCAATCATCTTTATTAAGCACTTACTCTTTGTTAGACTGTGTCTATCAACTGTTACTCTTATTACCCTGACCCTTTCGCTCTAAGGAAGGTCGCAGTATGTTGGCCGAAACATTGGCAATCGTGCCTCGGACGCGGTCTCCGGGACAGTTAAAAATGTATTTAAAACCTAGTGATTGCAGAGCAGTCTGGACAGATGGCTTAGAAGAGATCTCCATGTAATAAAAAATGCCGATGTTTCAAAAGAAAATTAATAATGTTATATTTTTTAGCAGCAGGAGAAGACAGGTGAAAACTTATTCCATTTGCCCAGTTTTGATGGCGTCCCCTCCACTGTACGCCTCCCACGATAATCCCGAGAACACTCCACGTGACATTTTCCCTACTCAACTCCACAGAGAGCGTTCGTTTCCATTGAGTTGCGAATCGACGTGCTCGCCCCCCGCCTCCGTGCGCCTCGTCGGTCGAGTTCATCGGAAGACAACACGCGTATCGATCAAACTGAGTATCTTTCAAAACTCGCCCCGCCGCGGCCCGACCCGACCTGACCCAGCGCTTCCCGGAACGCCCCGGAAACACGCGTGTTCAGCGGGAGGGAGGCTGCAATCATCCGAACATTAGCGCTCCCGCTGGGAGAAGGAGGTCGTAACTCAACATTAATGACGTGACGGCAGCCACCTCACGAGAGCCGCGAGGCCGCCCGCCGTCGGCGTTGCGCTGCCGCCACGCCCGCCCGGGGCGGACGTCCAGGGCACTCGCGGATGCAGGGGGGTGGCGTGGCGGCCATGACCCCACCCAAAAGACCTAAAGTTTTCGTTGACCTTCCTTTATTGGAAAAATTCATTTAAATATTTATGTCCAAATTATGTAATTATTTAAACAATAGTATAGTTTTATATATACAGTATATAAATAACATACAAATATAATAACAAATTTGTTTATTATTTAACAAAAATCGACGATGCCCCCTCTCCAAAATGATAGGCTGGATCCGTCGTCCCTAGTCGAGGGCGCGTTATAGGATGCGTCGGAGAGTGCGTGGAAAAATTGTGAGGAGCCAAGATCCCCCCCCCCCGTTTTAGCGATTTAAACATTACGATAATATTATATTGATATTTTTGGGTTTGTATATACGTAGGAAGTGGAGCTAGGTCGGACGGATTTTTATGAAAGCTGTCGTAAATAAGCAAACTCGGGGGGAATGAATGCTCGCAATACAATAACAGAGTGAATAATTCTTTTGAAAGTCCAATAATTTGTAATAATTTGTAATAACATAAGGAAATACAATAACAGAGTGGAGGAGAAATTTAGAGACCCTTGTAATGAAAAGAAATTATACGTGTGGGAGGCGTAATTATGAATAAAGTAAATAGTATACTATATCTAAATGAGTACAAATGAAATAAAATAAATAAGTAGTTTTGATATCAAGCATAGATCACAGTTAGCTTAAAAGCACATCTTAGTATGGACGGGTGTGTTCAACTCTTAAAATATAATATTTCTAACACTTTTTAAGAAAAAAATTATTTGAAATATTCCTGTTTGTAAATCTTTGACCACTTTGAAAGCATACGCAGAAGTAAACCCAAAACAAAAAAATTAGAAATTAGTGATAAGATGTAATGTTACTAAAATTTTCTGAAAGGCTTCTTATTTCCCTCGAGAGTTTTTACTGCCTTTCTTAGCCTCCGACGTCGCGATTTTATAAATTGGATAAGTAAATGCGGTTCGTCGGGATTCGGTTTTTCAACTCGCACATTCTCATTACGTTTCCGAGCTTATAAACTCAAATGTCGACTTTCTCCTCATAAAAGTTTTCATTTTATAAGGTAAAGGGTTGTAAAACGTATCGAGCAACTATAAATTTCGGGTCTCGTAATATTTTAGTAACAGTAATAAAGGTATTTCTCAGAAATGTTCTTAAACGGGGCCGTAAACTCATTCATAAAAATCTGTGTCCATCGCATCTGTACTCGGAAATCTCATTTGAGATAAAAATTTGGTCTGCGTTGCCTGGAATAAATATTTATAGTCCTCACCCTAGTGTGGTAAGAAAAAGTTTCACACTGTCCTCGAGCTGTTTTACTAATTTAATTTCACTGATGTGACACCAAGGGAAAATAGTTCCCTCAGTCAGTAACCTAATAATGTAACCAATCAAGTTATAAAACGGGCTGTCGGGCTAATTGCCAGTAAATGATTGTCATTAAAACAGTAGATACGTTTTTTATTTATACAAATATAACTGACAATTAGGAAGATTTCTTCTATTTTATCTAAAAATTCTACTATAACGATATAAATTTTATGCTACCACGTAAGGTTTATCATTACTGTATTGATTCTGGTTTTTTCAACCTTCTTGACAACCTCGTTTTGTTATTTCTTTAAGATCTTGTACATTTCAAGTTCTAAATTTGTATCCACTTAAAGTGATGACTACAAGCATCACTATCGTCTATGTATCTTTCTCACCTACGACACTAAATGCCAATGCAAATGAGAACTGACAGGTAGTTTTGGATCAGCTGCCTAAGCGTTTAAAGTGTAACTTACGAATTCAGAAGAAAACAATGAGACATTCTTTTTATCTGTAGGCGACCCTACAGACTCAGTATTTATTTGTTGAGAGAATGCATTGACATCCTGTACATAATGACAACAAAACAAAATTCATCCTGTACAAAGTCTAATCTATATACGTAAATAGTGGTGCTACAGAATGGCACAGACCTTTCCATATTAGGTTTCTATTTCCTCTGGTCTCTAGCTATTTTCCCTTTAGACCAAGGTTTTACTGTTCTTTAATATTCTTAAAATAATACTTCCATTTTACTACGAGGAAACCGAAAAATTAAGAAAAAAGTAAAAAAATATAGTTTGGGTTGCGATAGATGGCAGCTGGCAAGAGTATGTGGCGAGTCCGAATAGCTAGCCGAGACCAAGGAAATAGAAAACAAATATGGGAAAGTCTGTGTCATTCTGAAGCACAACTACTTTATATATTGTTTCTATATGTAATTGTGTTTGTAATTGTAAATGTACTTTCATGATTCTGCATTCTGCCACCGGGCAACGTTTGCCCAATTATAGAATAAAGCTTATATCTGTATCTAAATAACTCCTAAACGAATCGTTCTAGGGAATTAAAAACTGAAACTTTGAGACTGAAGACCTCAACGAAACGTTTTCTCACACCATCATCAACTGGATGAGATCTTCATGAACATTCTATTACATTTTTGCTGGTCCGGCGCTTCTCAATATTACCTCACCTGCTTAGAGACGTGCGGAATCTGCAAGTAAATGTGAATGAGAGGGACAGAGAGAGGCAGAGACAGACACACAGCGACAGTCAGACTGAGACAGGGACAGAGAGAAACGAGAGACAAAAAGAAAGAGGGGGAGGGAGTGGCAGAGAGAAAGGAAGATGGAAGGGGAAAGAGGGAGATGGAGGGCAGAACAACATCTGTGGGGTTCCGCTGGTAAAGGACAAAATATAAGCAGAAAATGGAGAAATATAGGTACACGTGGAAATATTATCCTCGGCAATAATTTCTCAAGAAAAGCAACGTATAATACTTCACTAGAATTATTCAAGTTCCAAGAAATGAAAGTTAATGATGAGTTTGGACTGCTTTGATATTTTGATTTGGGATTACTTCATTCTGAATTCGTGACGCCATTCGCATGTCAACACAGAAGTAAAATACAAACTTGAGAGCGCCCGAAATAATTTGTACTTCCTTTCCTCCAGGAACCCGTAGGACTGCAGCCTAATTGCATCTGTCTTTTCAATTAAGGGGCGCCACGCCTTCGCAGGGCTATTAACAAATCCTTTCCCTCCTCTATCTTCTCCCACGTGCTATTCGGATCCGAGGCGGTTTGAGGACGACTTCCTCAAGCCATCATCGCGTCCTCCTGGAAGCCACAAGCCTTCGCAGGCCCTGCTTAACTCGTACGCAAGTTAAGATCTGCGGCTGCCCGAAGCTGCCTTTTGAGATGCACACCTCCCGCGACGATCTAAGGTGCACAGTGTCAGGAAACGCTGTTATCGGCGATCACGACTTATTTAAAGGACTCAATCAGATTGATTTATTAGTGATCCCAGGTGAGTTAACTGCTAAGGTCTTATGTTCCATAAGTATAGTGTAGGATTTTTTCGCAGGAGGTGGAGCTTACCTTTCTCTGCTGTTTAGTGATACCCGACGTACCGTTGGCTGGCGGGATTTTATCCAACAAGGTATTTCCCATCAGTGGGACATAGCTCCAGATTGATTTATTGTCGGGACAAGCTCTAAGCTGTTGGTGTAGTATATGCAAGTGTAAGAGTGTCTAAGTAAGGAGTGTACATAGGACAAGGAAGAGGAAGAGAAATATCGCTGGCGCGGTCCCATTTGTTAGGCTCCGGCATTGTTGGATAAAATCCCGCCAGCCAACTCGAAAACTATTTCATTGTTTTTGTATTTTCCCAAAGTTCGTGGGTATCTAACAAAGTCAGTGACACCTTTCGCATTGTTAGATTCTGTTTAGTTTTAAGTCAATTTATGCGTGTATTTAAAATTAATAGAGGATAGTACCATTTTGTTTTCCAATATTTTTAAATTCAATTTTCTGCACAATTAAATCAGAAAATTTGTAATACATACCTTACTTAGTTATTCAAATAGAGTTTCGCTTAACATTATTGGCCATGTAGTTTAGGAAAAATATTATTTTATCGCAAACATTACTCTTGTGGATAAAGGTTTCTTAATGTGAGCCCCAGCAAACTTTTAGAGAAATGGTAAAAATAAATGAGGAAAACTTTAAATAGTTTGAACTCAGTATAATTTTACAAAAATACTAGTTTAACATCTTAAACGCAAGAAATTCTCTTGTGTGTCGTGAATTCTATGAGACTATGTATTCAAGTTGCGACAAACGTCCCATAAAAGCATATGTTTCCACCACCCCACATTCTACAGGAGGCCAGAGTGAACAAAATAGGCACATCATCCATGGTTCTCCTACAGCTCTTTAAAAATTTTACACAAAATATGCACACCGCATCTTCTTTACCTGGAAGGAAGATATTCCTGGTAGAACTTCCAATTTGGATGAGCCAGAAGACATGTTCGATTCCTCCCCGAGGATGGAATCTTCGCTTTGCTCTTTGTTTAACTATAGAATTTTCTTCCATTCCCTCTTTTCGACTTCTCTGGGATTAAATTCTGGAATTCTCTTGACCTCTTTCTTCTTCCTGCCATCTCTAACCGATAGGCTAGAGAGTAGCCTCTTGTTTTTTTGTTTGTCTTTTTTGTTAATTCCTAAGGTACCAGGAGTGCCAAATACGTTAATCGTCGCCTATATTATATCAGTAGTAAACCTTCCCTTTGCGGCTCTCACACACAACCAATATTTTTAATGAGGTCTCTAAAGAAACAAAATTTCACAGAGACGTGACTAATTGCACTTTGACTTTAAAATTATCAAGTATTTGTTTAAAAATTGCAACTAAATATTCTTGCAACATGCAACCCGCAGCACTTGACAGCATTATCAAGATCTATATAGTTAAATACATTTTAAGCGAAGGCTACGGCCTAAAGAACTAAAAAAATTGAGGACTCAAAGAAACGTTCCTCACACCGTAATTTACTGGATGAGATCTTCTTGACTACTCTATTACATTTTTGCTGGTTCGACGCTTCTGGACTCTACCCCACCTGTTCAGAGCTCGTTGAATCTGCAACTGCTTCAAATTATACTAATTACTTGATATTCTTTTTTTTTTTGAATTTATTTCTACCTGTTCGACATATTTGTCTTTCAGCGGTTTGGACATTACAAACAAATAACTGGCGATTTGATACTCACTGGAACCTGTAGTAGGAAATTATTAACAATTAAATTTTTTGAAAAGGTTATGCTATGAATAAAAAGAAGTTTGAAAAAAGATTTTGAATAGAAGGATAATATGTTGTAAATGTAGTAATTATGGTGGATGAAATATATCTTTAGGAAATTTTGATAGTATACGTCGAGGAAAATGATATGTTTGACCTAAATTGAAAGTGTGGGTCTGTTGTAAGTCATCTAAGGAGTTGAAAAATTTAAGGCTTTGTGAACGAATTAGGTAGTTGATAGTGTCAATTTTCAGTTCATTATGGAGTTGAGAGTTGGGAATATACCAGGGTGCGTGAAATATTTTCCTGATGAATTTATTTTGGAGAATTTGTAATTTATTAATATGGGTTTTGACAGCATTGGACCAGATGGGGCAAGCATAAGTAAGGGTAGGACGAATAATTGTGGTATATATTAATTTTGCTGAGTGAATGTTTATAGGTGATTTATAATTAATGAGGGAGTGTAATTTATAAATTTTTGTGTTAGTTTTATGTATAATGTTTTTTTAATATGGACATTCCATTTAAGTTTAGTGTCTAAGAGGAGTCCAAGATATTTAATAGGTGTGTTGGGTGATATCCAGGGTATAGCTTGATCAAGAATTAATATTTCTGCAGGGGTGATTGGTTTACAGAGCGTGAAGATTTTAGCTTGACATTTATTCATGTTAATTTTAATCTGCCATTTAGAAGTCCAATTTGTATAAAGCAGAAGGTCGGATTGTAGTCTATTTTTGGCAGTTGATAAATTTTTATGACTAATGAAGAATGCAGTATTATCAGCAAAAAGGGCTAATTCTGATTACGTAAAGTTGGGAATATCAGAGAGATAGATGTTAAAAAGTAGAGGAGATAGACAGGACCCTTGGGGCACGCCCGCGCCCAATTTGAAAATAGTTGAGAAAAAGAGGAATTAATTTTGACACGAAAAGTGCTATTAGAAAGAAAATTTTGAATTATTTTGAACAAATAAGTAGGAATTCCAATTTGGAATAATTTATTAATAAGACCATGATGCCAAATTTTGTCGAATGCTTTTTCGATGTCCAGTAATAATACAATAGTATGCTGTTTTAGGTGAAAGGAGTTTTCAATATGTTCTGTTAGTCTTAAAAGTTGATGAGTAGTTGCATGCTGAGGAGTGAAGCCAAATTGAGTGGGAGGAATAATTTTGTTAATTGTAGTGAAGTGTAATAATCTGTGATGTATAAGGGTTCCAAATATCTTGGAAAGAGAGGAAAGTAGACTAATAGGTCGGTGGTTCGATGGGTTTCTAGGATCTTTTTGTGGATTACAAAAGGGAAGTACGATTGCTGTTTTCCAGTAGTTGGAAAGTAATTAAATCTCAATGCGGAATTTAGAATAGAAGTAAAAGAAGCAATTGATCTTTTACCAAGTGACTTGAGTGTTTGGTTATTGATAGTATCCAATCCTGGAGATTTGCGAGTTTTTAGTGTTTTAATAATTGAATGAATTTCAGAAGGGGAAATATAATCAATATTTTGGGGAACATTAAAATTTGGAAGAGAGAGAAAATTGCTAACAAGATTGTAAAAGTGAATATTAGTAGTTGAATTAGGAGTAAACGTATTTTGGAAATGAAGACCTAGTAATTGAGTTTTGTCATAGTCATTTATTGCTGTAGTGGAATGTTGTTTAAGGATTGGAATAGATGTTTTTTCTTTACAGATTCTTTTAAGAGTTGACCAGAGCTTATTTGATTGGGGATGAATTTGTTTAATAAAGTTTTTTGTATTCATTAAATTTATGTTGTTCCAGTTTAGATTTTATAATCCTAGATATTTTGTTTAGTTTAGTTTTAATATCTCTACGCCTGGTTTCTTGCCAGAATTGTCTTAGGGAGTGCTTAGTTTTAATAAGGTTAATAATAGGTAAAGGTAGAGGTTTATTATTTACGAAATTAGTTTTTGGTATATATTTAGAACTTAACTCCGCCTGCGGTTATTGCTGGGTGGATCGAGTAGCTCAGCAATGCCGTTGCCGGTCCCAAGCCCGGATAAAGGAGGAGGGTTCCCGGGTGAGGCCAGCGACCTGCTCGGGGTAAAAAGGATAGAAATGCTCATAGAACAAAGGATAAGCCTCGGAATACGATTAATAAGACGAACATGGCACGAACAAGGACATCGAAATGGAAAAAAACGAAACATACTGAGACTGGGAACATGGAATATTATATCATGGAACACAAGTTATCAGGAAATTCTAATGGAATTAGATAGACACAAACGTAGATATATGCTGCCTTTCAGAAACGAAAAAAAAAGGTAGAGGCATAACACAATTAATAATTACACACTCATCTATAGTGGAGTACAAAAATTCTCAAGAGCAAAGGAAGGAACAGCAATCATAATAAACAATAAACATCTCGATAAGATATAGACTACAAGTACATATCAGAAAGAATTGTTACAATGAAATTAAGATCTAAAACAAAACCAATAAACATAATCTCAGTCTATGCCCCTGAAAATAACAAGCCTACACACGAAAGACAAACGTTCTACGAGAACCTACAAGAAGTTATACACCAGACAAATCCAGAGGAGACAACTATAATAGCAGGCGACTTTAACGCAAGAATTGGAAATGACGTTATCCCTGGCATAAAAAACAGATTCAACGAAACGCACCTAAATGAAAATGGAGAACTGCTCATCGAGTTCTGCTTGGATAATGAATTAAGAATAAATAATACCTTCTTCGATCACAAGGATCAACATAAATACACATGGGAAAATAATATGGGACACCGAACCATAATAGATTATGTAGTAACGAATAGAATGTGCCACCCTTCAAACATCTTAGATATAAGAAGCTTAACAAGCGCAGATATTGGAAGTGACCATAATCTGGTGCTAGCTAAATTAAGAACAACACTTAAACGGGAAAAAACAATACCCAGGGATACAATATCAAAAATTAATATTCAATCCCTTCAAGATGGGTCAACACAAAAACTTTATAGAGATCGCTTAGACGAAAGAATCAATAACAATGGAATTAGAGAAGAAGATGATATTGAGACAGCCTGGGAAAAAATAAAAACTAATATACTTAAGTCAGCCGAAGAAGCATTAGGAAAAATTAACAGAAAAAGTCAACAGAAACAAAGGCGAAACATACCATGGTATACAGAAGAGGTTAAAGAAATAACTAGGGAGAACTACAAGCATTTCTCAAATACAAACAGTCTAAATTATCACAAGACTATGAAGAATACAAACTTATAAGAAATCAAGTAAATATAAAGATCAGGAAAATTAAACAAAATTATTGGGAATCATTTACTGCAAGAATGGAGCACGACTTTTACGGCCTGCAAAAACAGATATGGCGTTTTATAAGAAATACACGCTCCGAAACAAATGAGTTGATAAGCACAACAAAATCAGTAACACGGAATGGGTGGAATATTTTAGTAAGCTATTTCACAATAACGAGGCTCCAGTATTGGATATAGCCGACACATTAACACAAGACTATGAGATCTCAGAAGAACAGATTATACAAACGATACCCAAATTAAAAAATAGGAAATCACCCGCAGAGGATGGCATATATAACGAACTATTAAAATACGGGGGGCAATCATTACATAAAGAATTAGTAAAACTGATACAAAACATATATAAGCAGAGTAAAATACCAGAGGAATGGAAAACGAGTATTCTAATCCCTCTTTTTAAAAAAGGGGACAAGCTAGACTCAAATAATTATAGAGGAATTAACCTTCTGAACACAACGCTTAAACTAACAACAAAAACTATCACACAAGTAATAGAAAACTTAATAGAATGGAAAGAAGAACAGCAAGGATTCAGAAGAGGAAGATCATGTAATGATGCGATCTTCATTATACGACAAATTGTTGAGAAATCTCTGGAATTCGACAAACCTGCATATATGTGTTTCGTAGACATACAGAAAGCATTTGACAGCGTACGCCTTGTAGATATAGTAAGATTATTAAAGAAAGAAAATATCCCCTGCAACCTTATTAAACTCATAGTAAATATATATATGAACACCAGAATGAAAGTAAAACATAACGAACAAATATCCCAAGCCATAACAACAGGTCAAGGAATAAGACAAGGAGACTCCCTCAGTCCAATACTCTTCAACCTGGTAATGAAACACATCCTAAACAATCTTTCAAACAAAAAAGGATATTACTTCGGCTCTTATAACATAAACTCAATCTGTTATGCAGACGATACAGTCTTAATTGCCGAAAATGAAGATGATTTACAACGCCTCCTGTTTCAATTCTACAAGACATGCCAGTCATTCAACATGAGGATTTCCACACAAAAAACTAAGTGCATAACAATCTCGAAAGAACCATTGAGATGCAAACTAGCTCTAAACGAATACCTAATAGAGCAAGTGATGGAAATACAATATCTAGGCGTAACAATAACTAGTGATGGCAGATCTATAAAAGAGGCTAAGGAACAAAGCATAAAAGCAAATAGAATAGCAGGCTGTCTCAACCACTCGATATGGCAAAATCAATATCTGAGGAAAGACACTAAAGTTAGAATATATAAGGCAGTAATTAGACCAGTATTGTCATATGCAGCTGAAACTAGAGCAGACTCAAAAAAAAAATATGCCAAATGATGGAAGTGTCGGAAATGCGGGTGTTGAGAAAAATTACAAATAAAACGCTAAGAGATAAAGAACCTAATATTAATATAAGACAAACTTGCCAAATAGATATAATCTCAGACTGGGTTCGAGAAAGAAGAAAGAAATGGAATGACCATATAGACAGAATGGAAGAAAACAGACTGGTGAAAGTGACTAGAGATAGAAGACCGGAAGGAAGGAGAAGAGTAGGACGCCCAAGAACTAGGTGGAAAGACATTTTGTGAAACAAGACAGCACGAATATAGTGCCAATTTATAAATATAACTACATAAATGTAATGTATCAGGTTTTTTAAAATTTTGATTAAGTATCCTTTGTAAAGAAACAGGCTCTAGCCTAAAATAAAAGTAAGAAGAAGAAGAAGATTTAGAACTTATGTGTAAATTATGATTTATTGCATCCGTGAAATAAGTGATGTACGAGTCTATGTCACGAGTTGATAATATATTTGTGGGGAATTGAATGCTGTTTTCAATATTTAATGTAAATTTATTCCAATTTACTTTTTGGAATCTAGAAGAAGAGTTAGAATAGGTGATATGAGAGTTGAAATAAATGTTTATAATAACTGGATAATGATCTGAATCAAGCTCAGGTAATACGTTTTGAGTAATTGGAAGGTTTATGTTTTGTGTGATTAGTATATCTAAAATATCTGGGATGATATTTTCATTATAGGAATAATACGTGGGTTCATTAGGGGCATGAATTTGAAGATTATGATTAGCAATACATTTGTGTAATTTTATACCATTTGGATTATTATTAAGACTTCCCCAGATTTGATTTTTACAATTTAGATCTCCGAGCAGTATGATTTTGTCTGTTGTATTGTTAAATATGCTTTTAAAATGTGTCAGCGGGAAATTATACTTCGGAGGCTTATACGCAACTGTAAGGTGGTAATGGATTTGATTGATATTGATGATTATTGTAATGAATTCGAGGGAGGGAGTGATAGGTGTATTTATAAGAAAAGATTTGAGTTTGGAAGAAATAATAATAGCTACGCCACCCGATGCTATATTGTCAATTCTGTCATATCTGTATATTTTATATCCATGTAAATAAAATTTTTCATTGGGGATGAGATGCGTTTCGGTGATATATGCTATTTGGATGTTGTGGGAATAAAGAAAATGTTCAAATAATTGATGTTGCCTTTTAATTCCATTGGCATTCCAATTGAGTAGTGTTATGCAGTTAGTTTTCTTAGACATTTTGTTTGTTCAGAAGTAATTCTATGATTTGTTGAATTTGTGGTATTAGTGAAGATATAACTTGCGTAACTATTGTGGTAATTAATTGTGAGATATTTAATGAAGAAGTGTTAATGTTATTAATATTTTGAGAATTGCGAACTGTGTTGGAATATGTATTTGACCAGGCATTAGGTGGTTTCTGAAGTGGGGGAAAGTCTGTGTTGTGGAATGTGAATGTTTTAGGCTGTGTATTTGTATTTTCCAAATTATGTATGGTCTCTTGTAAAGTATTATTGAATTTAGAAGTTTGTTGTTAAGTGCTTGTTTAAAAAAGGGGCATCCTCTATAATTAGCAGTGTGATTCTAATTACAGTTAACACAAATCGGAAGTGAATTTTGAGGTTTGTTGCAAAGAGAATAGTGGTGATTCTGATTACATTTGACACATCTGGGAGTTAAACGACAGTTTGCCTGTGAGTGATCAAATCGTTGACAGTTTTTACATTGTATGGGTGAAGAACGTTGAGTTCTTGGTTGAATATTCACTAAGCAATGAAATAAGTTTTCAGATGTAGAATTTCTTTACCTTCTTTGAAGGTTTGTAGATCTAAAGCACACGTTTGAAGAGGTTTTCTGGATTTGTCGTAAAGTCTTCTAACACTGGTTATGGGATATTGTAACCTAAATAGTTCATTATAAATGTCTATTTCTGAAATTGAAGAAGGAATGTTTTTAAGCATCACAGGGAAACACTTTTTTGATGGATCTTGATATGTATAAAATTGAATGTTGTTTAATTCACTAAATTTGCGAAAGTACCTAAAGTCGTCAATAGATGTGAACTGTATTTTTATTTCATTTTTGCGAGACTTAGTGGTGTATTCATGTTGCACAATTTTTTATATATCTTGTATTAATAGCTGGTAATTTTTTCCAGTCACTGTAAACGGTGGAATTTTCACTTCAGAGTTAGAGAGTTCGTTATCAGGATCGGCAGTTTCATTCAAGATGTCGTATCTGGAGTATGTTGGAATTGAATAGGTTGGTTTACATTGTTTTTGACGTTTGGCTGAATTAGCTTCTTGAAGAGGAGGTTGATTATTTGTATTACCTGAAGTGTGTGTAAAGATTGTGGAAGATTGGTTATTAGGTGGCATTTCTTCTAATCCGGGAGCAGCTTGAAGAACATTGATGGTAGTAGAAGATGTTGATTGCTGAGAAGAATTTTGAGATTGATGTGTCACATCTTGAGGCAATGACTTTTGACGTTTGGCTGGATTTGTTTTTTGTAGAGGAGGCTGGCTTCTATTTGCATTATACGAAATGTCTGTGTAAATGAAGGGAGGCTGGTTGTCCGTTTGCATTTCTATCAATCCTAGAGTAGCTTGAGGTACATTGACAGCATTCGATGTTGATTGAAGAGAAGCATTTTGTGACTGATATATTATATCTTGTGATAACAAATTTTGAGATGTAATATTTTCAGGTAAGTTTGAATTATTATTCTGCATTATTTGCAGATCTTGATGGAACATATAATTTCAATGCCCAGTCACACATAATTTCAATACAGTCTCCACGGAGGGGAAACTGTGAAACACGTACAGAGTGTGTTATAGCTGGATTTATTTATGTCTGCAATTGATTTGAACAAATTTATGATAAATGTCAGATTTTCTTACCAGTGGCAAGCTGGTTCGCTAATATTTTGTAAATATATTGATTCTCCGTGCGAAAACAGTCCGATTACTTGGCACTTGATATTCTATGAGAATGAATTACATGGGTGTACCTCTTTGCTCGATAAGACAGTTAAATAAGAATAGTTTGTATTGACAAGGGTGTATTATATTGTTATCAATTACAAAGTGGCTTATGAACAAGTGACGGAAGATAAGAGGATCCTGAAGAAAAATATATATTACAGGCTTAACATGGAAATGGCAAATAAGGAATAAGGTGGGGTATATTATGCGAGAGTTCTCGCATCGGTTCGCTAGTTGTTTCTATTTTATAGGACGAAAAATTGGGAGCCCGCGTTATGAATCTTTGGAGGGCTCGGATTAGGTACCAGTGTGTTTATATTTTACATGCTTATCTAATTTTTTACAAGTAGAATAAATTACAGCATCCTACATCAATAGCTTATAACGTCCCATTGAAAATAATGTAATGGTTAGAATACTTACTGATAAATTACTAAAATCAGGAAACTGAGAATAAGCACTTGAAAAAACTTTGTTTTTCACTGTTCGCACTAATGGCCGACTGTCCGACAACAAGTGAAGATGAAGACACTACCACTTGACTGGACTGCAGTCTTGCAAAGAATTGCTCGTTTAGCACATTTACAATAGGCAACAACGCATTAGAACCAAAGGGGCTCGCATTAGAAACAGGGCCCGGGTTTGGGTACTTTCCTCTAATATAGAAACTAAAGTCAACACAGAAACGAATATTGTCTATAAACTTTCATTAGAAATATTTTATCTGCATGATAGAGGATATGACATTATCAAAACTAGTGGTGTTACAAAATAGCACACACTTTCCAGTATTACTTTTCTATTTCCTTTACTCTCGGCTAGCTATTCCGACTTGCCCTATACTCTTGCCAGCTGCCATCTATCACCGCCCAAATTACTTTTTTTTAAACATATTCTTAAATTTTCGGTGTCTTAATAGTAGAACGGAAATATTATTTTAAGAATCTAAAAAAACAGTGAAAGCTCGTCCTAAATTGCCAATTTAATTGAAAAATTTGGAGCCGTTTTTAAGAAAATGGCGTTTCAGGGTTATTAAAAATGCTAAATTTGAACCTCTTTTCACAGAAAATTTTTGAGTTTTCGAAAAAACGTCAGTTGAAGAAATTTGAAGCACTCGCAAATACAGTAGTGTTTACAAATTGCTGGTAATGTGCTTATTAAAGGTGTGAGAGATCTTTTAAAAAAATATATTTGTGTAATTTTTGAAGAAACAAAAAATTACCCCAAATGAACTTTATGTCATATTAAAGACTGCAATAAGCACTATCCGTTCGAAAATTTTGATGAAAAAATTGTAGCCATTTACAAGAAAATGGAGTTAGAGATTTCCTGAAAATGCGGAATTTTGAGCAAGAATTCACAGAAAACTTGATTTTTCGAGAAATTTTATCCGACATTATTTAATGCACATATACACATAAATATAATAATAT
Source organism: Acheta domesticus (assembly GCA_031308135.1). Lineage (NCBI taxonomy): Eukaryota > Metazoa > Arthropoda > Insecta > Orthoptera > Gryllidae > Acheta > Acheta domesticus. Next base: position 31,740 of record JAHLJT010002052.1, read on the forward strand.
GAACAAATCGCCGCTAATGTAAATATTAACTATATGAAATGAAAGTAAAATAAATTACATTTTTGTAATTTTTGAAAAACAAAATAATAGAGCAACATGACGTTTATGTCATCTCATAGAGTACATTGGGCACTGTCTCTACAAGTTTAAAGAAATTATTTGGAGCGTTTTGGAGAAAATGTAATTTTTGTATTTTTATAAAATTGCACATATTTCATATAATACTGCGCGAAAACTACAAAAATTAAAAAAAAAAAATTACATGTCCTTAAAGAACGAATTCACTATGGAGAACAAATTTTAATTGGAGGAAAAATCTCAATCTTCAATTGTGTAGTTGTCCGGAGTTAAGTTAAGTAGTTAAGAGGCCGAAAAAATTCAAACTTTTGCAATTTTCGAAAATTCAGAGATAACGGTGAAAATCGGCCTTAAGCCACTTAATAAGTTTATTTTACTCTATTCTTACAATAAATTTAAAGAAAAAATTTGGAGCCTTTTTGGAGAAAATTTTGAAAATGCCCGGATGGTTTCATGTGAAGAAACCCCAAATTTTGAAGTAAGTTTTTCAAAATCTCAAAGCTTTTACTAGAGCGAGATAGACAGGAGTTCCTTCAATTTGGAAAAAATTCTTCGAGTGGTTTTCGGCGCTAGCAGTGTTCACACACGGACAGATGGACGTTTTGCTTTCAGTTGGTTTTTCGGAATAAAGGACCCACAAAACTGGAATTCTGACTAAACTACGTGTTAGGGGATTTTTTCTTAATTTAGCAACTTGTTTTATCGACTTTTTCGTTATCAGGGCCTGGAAATGAATTTTTTTCTGCCGAAAATTTGCCTGTTTTTCGCGCAGTATTACATAACTTTCCCTACACTACGTATATTACTCCGTATATATGTATCTACACGGGAAAGTAAAAATAAGTTTTACACTTAACACCAAAAATAATTATAAGAAATCTGAACATTTTTGGCACTCAAGTTAATTCTTTTTGTGCTAAAAATTGTTCTTTGTTAACATATCTACAAAATGAACTAAAACTAAACTAATTAATGATCAGCTTTGCTATCTTCTAGATTTTGTGGTCTCAGAACTTTAAATTCAAAGACATGAATATCTGGTGTAGGAAAGTAAAGTCATGTTCTCAACATATCACTTTCCACAAACTTTGGTTACAGCACATTTAGTTGTTCGAGACATTAACCATAACATTCTCTCTAACAACATTTATCTCTTCGTCTTCGCTCTCTTGGCTGTTTCTCAAGAACTTTTTACCAACTCTCGGCTTCGGAATAGTAATATTTAAATAGAAGATATCCTGTTTTTTCTTTACATTCTTTTACCGAAGTTATCTCTCTTATCTGAAATTGAAATATATCATTGGATTTGCATTCTTCGATTAATCGCTCTGAAAGTTTTCTTATTGTTTATGGCACACGTCCTTTTCTGACTGAGCCTCTGTATTGGAATGTCTTGTTGGACCGGAAGACGCCCGACAAGGCAGTGTTGTCAACTTTCGTTCGTCAAGCAGCGAACTTCTTACGAAGTAAGCCACGAGGTGATTGAGTCTGGGAGGACCCAATTTAAAGACCTAAATATTGGCTGCTCTGTCCAGATCATGACTTTTTCCGAACAGACATCTCCATTGACTCAGCCTCGGAAGTCTTCATCTTCTGGCCTGCGACCTCTTCTTCCTTCTACTTCTTACACCACACCCTTAGGGACGTTAACTATCAAATTGACAGAATTTATGTTTTTCGCTTTGCTAGGCGAAATGAAAATATGAATTGTACAAATAATTAAGATGATTGTGTGGGATGCAGAGAGTTATCCTTTGTCTTATATGCCACAATGACAATGTGAAAAAAACTGTGGCTTACTAGGAAACGGATCTCACAAAACAAGCAAAAAGCTGTTGTCTCTAATGAGGCCAGGTCTATTATTTTTGGCAAACTGACTTGTGCCAAAGAAAATTTATTTCGGTGTCTTAAGAGTTCATACTCAAAGCTTCGCGAGGCTATTTTTTACTCAGTTGTAACTAACATTTAATTGTTTATTTGAACGTTCGACACAATTGTTCTTTTAATGTTGTAGTTGTGTTCTTCCTAATCATAGCACTGAAGTTCAAAAACGTATTCTGAGAAAATTATAATACCTGACCACCATCAGATCAACAACAAAATATTATTAATATGTGGTCGATATATGTCGCATATGTAACTAATATTTAAATGGGACACTTCAGTGTGACAGTATAAATATTAACACTACTCAACACAGCAATTACTGTTATCATCTAGAGCAATGATTAGTAAATTTATAAATCTTCTGAGCGAACATACCCTTTCTAAATTATATCGGAAGCTACCAAAAGAAACCAGAACGAAAATAAGAACATTCATCAAATTATGCACATTAACAAATGTCTCATGTACACTAGCACAACATGACGGGGAAAAATTGACATGTTCACACAATCTACTACGGTACAGTGACAGTGAACTGCCAGTGCGGGAGTGTGCAAGCAGCTGTTTTGTGAGTCATCTGTCGCTCCAGTGGAGCGCCTTCAGGATAATCAACATCCCTTGACACTGCGATCTACGGAAAATTTCCCCGCAAGCTACTCAGAGTACACGATCAACAATTTGACGGTCTCTATTCTAGAGAGCATTCAAAACACACTAAAAGAGTACGTCAACTGGACTCAAAAATGGAGAATCCAAATAAACCCGTTAAAATGTCAAGCAAAAATCTTAACACTTACGCCGCCCCCAAAATCTTGCTTAATTAAATCTTCACAATACATATATTCCTTGGACCTTCTCAACGATAAAATATTTAGGAGTGTTGCTTGACAAAAGATTAACTTGGAAACCCCACATAAATGCAATAGCCAACAAAGTATCTGCAAAAATATCCAAACTCTTCCCTCTAATCAATGCATGTTCTTCAATGAAAGTCGAATGCCGATTGCTACTATTTAAATCCATAATTCTACCAACTATGACTTATGCTTGTCCAGTTTGGGGATGTGCTGCGACTAGCAATCTCCAAAATTATCAGCCATTCAAAATATATTTCTAAGAAGAACTTTAAATGCCCCCTGGTTCATTCCTAACACCCAGATTCGCAGAGAATTAAAAGTGCCCTCATTAAGCGAGCACATAACACAAATAGCCCAAACTTTTTACCAAAACCTTCACACTTCCCCATGCTCCTTAATCTACAGCCTAGGTCGCAATGCCGCATCCCGATGTATTAAATCCAAGTATCCCAAAGACCGATTCAAACCACCGTAATCCTCTATAACTGTCAATTGATCAAACTGAAACAATCTTCAACCTAGCTTCATTTAATTTAGCCCAATGATTACATTTTTCCGAGTTATATAAACCACTGCTTATGGATGGCCATTTCCAAAAAGTTAATAACTATGTACTGCATAATTTAACCTCCTCGAAAGACAAGTATGTCGAACGAGAAGAAATAAATTTAAAAAAGAGCATATCATAAGAGAGATACAACATTGCGTTTAGGTGTAAAGCGCTAAATAGATGGTAAGATAAGAGTTAGGAGGCGAATATGGCTTTCAGATCTTAAGTAAAGAAGAAGATGAAATGAGCTGAAGCAAAGAACAACGAGCAGAAAATAATCAATACTGCTAAAATCTGAAGAGCAGAATGTAAAAGGACTATGATTGCGATGAAAATAACAATGATGAAAGAGAGAGAGAGAGAGAGAGAATATGCTACAAACATGATAGAAGTGTTAAGAGGAAAATGGGAGCTGTAAAAAATAGTATGAAAGAAAGAGACACGAGAGCAAGAAGCATGAAGCATTTGAGAAGATTATGACATCCACAATCATTCAATGCGTATACAAGGACATTCGAATTTGCGGGAGACCGAGATTCTTAAAACTTGAATAACCATATTGGGACAGGAAATGATATTTGGAGAAAGAAATACAGAGAAGAAATGGAAAAAAGGAGGAGCCGGAAATGTGAAATTATAGGAGGGACATGGGAGCATGTGGTAGATGTAATTGGGGGAGCAAAATAAAGATGTAAGGAATGACATAGTAAAAGATGTTACAAAATGACGGAGAGAGAGAGCGATAGACGAAGGAAATAGAAGAGGATACGGAGGGACAGGGTAATGTAAAATATATAAGTAAAGGATTCAGTGGTAATGGAGTGTTTGTGTTTAATATATACGCGAATCTAGCTTATCTCGGAATGGAAGAAAGTTAAATAAAATTGTAAAAACAATAATTTTTATTTATTTACCTTGCTGCAGGATTATCCTGCTTAAGGTCATGGGATTTTAGGAATCCCCTTTATTAAGCATTTTTTCCTGTTTCTCCCCACTTCCACGGCCCTCTATACATGGAATGTAACGGGATATCTTAGATGTTCTTATGTCTAGAAGTGGCGTGAAGATGGCGTGGCAAGCGTCATCCTTCAATCGGACACCTTTTTACCCAATATTTACTGGTAATAAAGCCAGTAAATATTGGTACTCATTTGGAAAAAAAGGCTGAGTGGAACAATAATCAAATTATTAATAATAACAATAAAAATAGCAACAGTAATAAAGATGATTCTGTTGGTTATTAACAATTGGCTCGTTCCCATTGCCATCACAGAGTTTGCAATCATGCCATCACTGTGCCGAGCACGAGCTGTCGCCTGGCGCGCTCTGCCGGCGGGGAACCGACGCGGCGCCGCTTTGAAGTCTCGTCGAGTTCCATTATGCGGCAGGATAAGGAATTAAGTCGGCGCCGCTCCTCCTCCCGCTAACTTCTGTCGTCGCTTCTGTCCCGCCGGGAGACCGACGCCGCCACGCAGCCGCTATTATCCCGCGCGCAGCCCGCGGGCGCCGCACGAGGCACCCAGCAAGAGAGTCGCGGCAAACTCGGAAGCGGTACATCGCGAGAGGTGGCTCAACTGATGTCACTGCAGTGCCTCCGACCGGGAGCTCCTGGCGTTAGAGTACCGACGGTGGCAGGATTTCGACACTAGCTGCATAGCGAGGTTGAGGTTCTGTCACTGACTGGAGGAGAATTCCAGCGGACGGCTGCCCTGATCGGTTTGTTTGTCGTGTTTTTTCCGATGAACACCAGGCAAATGCCGGAGTACTATACTAAAAAACGGGCCTCGGACTGCGACACTAGCGATCTTTCCTATCCATTTCTTTTCGTATCCTCCTCCTTATTTACATGGAGACTGACGTAGCCGCTATTATCCCGAGCGCAGCCCGCGGGCGCCGCACGAGGCACCCAGCAAGGGAGTCGCGGCAAACTCGGAAGCGGTACATCGCGAGAGGTGGCTCAACTGATGTCACTGCAGTGCCTCCGACCGGGAGCTCCTGGCGTTAGAGTACCGACGGTGGCAGGATTTCGACACTAGCTGCATAGCGAGGTTGAGTTCTGTCACTGACTGGAGGAGAATTCCAGCGGACGGCTGCCCTGATCGGTTTGTTTGTCGTGGATTTTCCGATGAACACCAGGCAAATGCCGGAGTACTATACTAAAAAACGGGCCTCGGACTGCGACACTAGCGATCTTTCCTATCCATTTCTTTTTCTATCCTACTCCTTATTTACATGGAGACTGACGTAGCCGCTATTATCCCGAGCGCAGCCCGCGGGCGCCGCACGAGGTACCCAGCAAGAGAGTCGCGGCAAACTCGGAAGTGGTACATCGTGAGAGGTGGCTGAGAGCTTCAACTGATGTCACTGCAGTGCCTCCGACCGGGATGTCCTGGCGTTACAGTACCGACGGTGGCAGGATTTCGACACTAGCTACATAACGAGATTGAGTTCGGTGGAGAATTCCAGCGGACGGCTGCCCTGATCGGTAGTTTTGCGTGGTTTCTCCGATGAACACCAGACGAATGCCAGAGTTGTACCCTACAAAACGAGCCACGGACTTGTTATGCGCGTGATCTTTCCTTTCCAATACTTGTCTTATCCAACCCCTTATTTACACACAAGTACATTTACATGCGCCACACTACCACACATGCCGGGTGACCCATCTGAAGCTAAGCGCTCGTCCCGGGGTGGGCAGTGCCCCGCTCGTACCTGGACGAGGAAAATCATGCTACACGACGGTAGGTTGCCACCAAATCTCGCCATCCAGCGGGACAAGATCACCGTCATCTCTCGAGCAAAAACCATACACTATTCTACTGGGACTAATGGCCTTAGCAGTTGACGAGCCTGGAATAACTAGTAGTCAACCGGAAGCGGAGTAGTTGTGGTGAAGCCAGACCGCCTTACGCCGTTCGTCTGCTCGCCCTCTGCCCATCGCGTTTCCAGATGGTCAACCAGGAGAAATGGCTCTGTGAATCAACTGATGTCACTGCAGTCCCTCTGACCGGGAGGTCCTGGGTTCGAGTCCCAATGGTGGCAGAATTTTCGACACTAGCTTGTCCGCCAGGTCGAATTCAGTCGCCGTCTAGAGGACATTCTAGAGACCGGCTGCTCTGATCGGTAGTTTTTCGTGGTTTCTCTGATAAACACCAGGCACCCCAACAAACGGGCTACGGACAGCGCGCGATCTTTCCTCCCTCTTCCTTGTCCTATCCTCAACCCTTACACACACACACACACACACACACACACACACTAGCATGCCCTACACTACCACACATGCCGGGAGATCGGTCGGGATCTTAAGAGCTTGTCCCGGCTGGGGTGTTGCTCCGTTGGTGGGAGATACCTGGTTGAGGGAAAAGTACAGCACAGTAGTTGACCTCGGGTAGGCTAAAGCGAGAGTCGACGTAGTGGCAGAACCGAGGGCGGTCCACCGCCTACCCATCCCCCTTCGTGCCGCCGCCGCCGCCGCGCGCTGCCTGCCACCCCTCGCCCCCACTCCTGATGGCAACTGACAGACTTAGTAGCCGCTGTAGGGGATGTAACCTGCCACCTCCAACGAGAGCACAAAATGAACAATTGTTGTAATCAACCTCGTGTTCATTTTTCAACCACTGCAAACGCCTTCCCCGTATGTCTCCACGACATAGAGCTCTGCCCGGATGGCTATACGATTGCAAGTTAATATGCTATTCCGAAGCTCCGTAACGGACAGGCTCGATTCGAATTATTCGGTAATTATTGGATAATTTGAATTGTAGTACATTTAGAACGGATGGAACATTTGAATGGAAGGAATTTCTGATTGTATAGACGATTTGCATGAATGGAAAATTCAAATGGGCAGCTCGAACTGTCGTCCGCTTCGAAGCGTCGGCTGATTCGAACCGTTGCGACGGCCGATTCGCGATTCGAACTGTCCGGCGATCCTATTCGATTTTTTGTAGGTTAGTTATGCGGATCATATCTGGACATGTATTTTCAGAAAAAAAGATATGCTTAATGTGAATCAACCATCTCAGACTGTTCCAGTTGCCCTCGCTACAGTATAGAACAGCGTTGTCAAACTGGCAGCCCGCAGTGCAATTTATTGTGGCCCGCGAAAGTTTATTAGTCAAAAGTGAAAGCTCTCACATTCATGGCGAACGAGAGCATTGTGCTCCAAGAGAACGCGCCCTGCCGGAGTCAAGTCCCCCTCATGCATAGGTTATATTTAGAGTTCAGAATTTTTTTTCTAGTAAACGCAGTGAAACAAATTCGGATGATTTTGAATTTCACGTTATGCATTGTAAGGTCTGGTATCACACATGTTCCATCCCCCACCGTTTCAGAGTGTTGCGGTTGTATGCGACACCTTGAATTGCGCGAATAACCGTCAGCGTGCAGCGGCAGTCAGGAGAGTTTTCGGAACAGCAAACCGGGGAGAGAGCGGACCAACCAGGGACACGCGGCCAGCCAGCGGAGCTCCAGCTAGGAGGCGAGGCGGTGCCGCCAGGGAAGATGAAAACGGGCAGCGCCACCGGGTGACAGGCATATTCGGAGTAAAGTTCCCTGTGGTTACTAGTGATTTACGGTTGAGATAGTGAGTGCTGACGCGGCGTATCGTGTACTGGAATTCTCGCGGCTTACTGTTGGACTTTGCTTGATTTGGTATATCTTCTGGATAACGGTAACTTGGCTGTGTTTGTGGATTTTCTTATGGTTACCGGAACGACACTGTTGTATGGATAATTGTCTCTGTAAATTAAAAATCTGTGTTTTTGAAATTACTGTATTTTCCTGGATATAACACAGAGCAGCCGGGCAAACTGCAGAGATGAACAATACGAAGCAGTCAGGTTTGGATCATCCGAGTAATGAAAATATGGCCCGCAACCACATTTAAGTTTTCTGTTGTGGCCCTTGAGGCCTTGAAAGTTGGACACCTCTGGTGAAGACCCTGATTGTGCTACAACTCCACATACTTCTTGTACTACTACGGGGCGTTCTACCCAGAGTGGGCACTTAATCATTAACGTTGATACGCACTCCTCCCTGGGCCTACAAGTACACTTTTGGGCTGGAAACTGGATACTCCGGAATGCAGTACTCTACTGGGGCGCCTCCCCAGTTACGCCTGGATGAGGCCAATCTGCCAGATCACAGCTATTAGCTGTCCGGGTTAGCATCTCAGTCTAATTAAGCATCGCTCACGAAGCGCCGATACGTATCTCGACTCAATGACCCATGAGTATCGGAACTGCCACAACGAAGCCAAGTGTGCAGTTTCGGGCCCCTAGATCCAAGTCTGGGTGACTCGAGGCCCCCAACCCGTCTCCTCACTGCATTCGCCTTGATGCCATCGCCGTCTCGCCAGAATCTAGACGACCTGACCGGAGATTTGTTTTTCCTGTCGGACGTCTTTATGTCGGTTTCGGAGCAAGTCCCGCACCAAACTTACCCAATGGTCGGCGGGTAGCGGCGGACCCAACTGAAGGATTAGCGGGCAAACCCGATAACCAAATGCTTCGCAACGCCTCCTTACTGCGCCCACCTTCGGACTAACGACGTGAGTACCGTCGAGAAGCCAAGGTCCCGGTGGGCCCTTCCGACCTCCATCAAGGAATCTCAGACTTTTCGGCGTTCGGTTCCTCCACGGTACAGGAGAAAAGCGAAGAGCACTCTTAAGAAGTATACTTGGCAATGTTGAGGTTGCACGGGCCAAAGAAGGAGATACATCTTGTTATCGCAAAGCATTGCATTGGACAGTGTTTAATTGTACGAATCACATGATTGGCTGATTCGAATAATGGACACATCACATGAATGAGAAATTCGGGTAATAGGATGTTTTGACATATTGAATATTTCGATGTATTGCATAGTTCGAGATATAAATGGCTCAACATATGGATAGTTCGAAATGTGGATGGTTCGAAATGTGGATGGTTCGAAATGTGAACGGTTCGAAAAGTGGATGGTTCGAAAAGTGGACGGTTCAAAATGTGGACAGTTCGAAATGTGGAGGGTTCGAAATGTGGAAGGTTCGAAATGTGGAGAGTTCGAAATGTGGATGGTTCCAAATGTGGATGGTTCGAAATATGAACTTTTCAGAATATTGACGATTCGGAATATCGCTGATTCGAAGTATGGACTGTCCGAAGTAGACGATGGCGCGAGGTATTGGATGGTGCGCGGTGATAAATAGCTGGATGCGTACTAAATACCTGTAACTTGAACTTTACCAACTTTACCTGTAATTTGAACCAACTCTACTGTGTCGGGGATGTAGCTCAGTGGTAGAGCGCTCGCTTCGCATGTGAGAAGTCCCGGGTTCAAACCCCGGCATCTCCAATTTTTTTTCTTCAGTTGCACAGATGTCGAAACCTACACAGAGGAGAATATATGAGTGTTTTTGATATAATTTTCTTTCTACTGTACTGATATGATCATATTACGTTATCTGTTTTCATTCAGTAGGTGAAGATTAGCCTCTGTCTTTTTTAATCATTTGCTTAACAGAATCAATTTTAAACTTTCCAACGATTTGTTTATTTGATACGAACCAATCTGCTTTTCAAAGGTTTATTAATAATTTATTTTGTATATTTTGAATTTTCTTGATGTTTGCAGATGAGGCATTACACCAAAAAGGACTAGCAGTTGTAAGAGCGGTTGTAAGCAATTGTAAGAGACGAGCGAATAATGGATTTAAAAAATGAAATTTCATAATCTCTTAATTTTAAACTGCAGGCTCTGCGAAGTTACAGAAAAAAGCTAATAGCAGTCTTAAGAGTGACTGCTTTGGCAGTGTGCTTAGTTATACGGACTAAAGTGAAGTTATTGTCCGCGCTCTCGCAAAGCCTCCATTGGCCAGCGTTTAACTGTATGATTTACATTGATTTGAATCATGGAACCTTCACATAAATAATTCGGATTATATGATGGTATAACATATTGAATTGTTCGAGTTATTGCATGGTTCGAAATATAGATGGTTCGAGGTACGGATAGTTTGAAATATAGATGTTTCGAGAAGTGATGGTTTGAGATATGGATGGTTCGAAATGTGGAGGATTCAATATATGGACTGTTCGAAATACTGAATGGCGCAAGATAATGGATGTTTCGCAGTGATGAATAGAGCGGAAGAGCGGATGAATACGTACTTGAAACTTACCTGTAACTTAAACTTTACAAGATAACCATTTGACTTGTGTCGGGGATGTAGCTCAGTGGTAGAGCGCTCGCTTCGCATGTGAGAAGTCCCGGTTCAAATCCGGCATCTCCATTTTTTTTATTCAGTTGTACAGATATCCAAACCTAGACTGGGGAGAATATATGAGTGGTTTGAGTGAGTTGGACTACTTGTTCATGGATGTGTGCATACACGTAACTGGAGGTTTGTGGATGAATTGTGGCTTTACATCCTTCCAAGTCGCTCAAAGGACTTTGTAGTTTAAAAAGTGAGGAATAATGCGCAACGGATGTAGGATGCCCAAACACCTGTGTTCAGAGAAAAGTTAATTGTTTGATTTGCAGTTGGTAAGTCTTGTTTGTACAGTCCATAATTTGCTCGAAAAACATTATTTTTAAGTGGAAAATTAACACTAATAAAAATATATTACAAGATAATTGAATAATTCCAGTTAAACAAAATGTAGCTTTGTACACCTAGAAGTTCCCCTTAAATTTGAAATTCACCTGCACATTTAGTCTCTCGGAAACTAGCTTCTAGGAAGGTTTCCATTCAACAATATGTGCTGATGTACTTCAAATTCAAGGTCGTTTTGTCTAGTTGTACAAGTTACATTTTATTTACTGGAATTATTCAATTAACTTGTAGTATATTTCATTAGTATTAATTTTCCACTTAAAATTAACGATTTTCAAGCAAATTATGGACTGTAGATACAAGACTGTTACTAAATGTGTTTCTCCAGGCATGTCAACTGCTTTGGTCATTAGTGTATTTAATTACTGTTATGTTTAGTGTAGTAATTGGTCATTGGTTCCACCTCCACTGGATGATGAGAACCAGCGTCGACTTACACGTCAGATTGCGGGTGATCCTCTCCAGGTATCACCCTCAAGAGGGGCAGTGTTTCAGCCGGATCAAATTTTAAGCTCCCTCCGGGACTTCTGACATCTGTGATAGTGTATAGCATTTAATTGTACATGTGTGTATAAGTAATAGATGGGACACGGAAGAGGAACAAGAGATAAAGTAGGCGGCCCGCTTGCTAGGATACTGCTCTGGCAGTCACCTGATATTTATCAATAAAACCAAGGATAACGTCCGTTCAGAGTAGCCGGCCGCTAAAATTCTCCTCCAGGAGCAGGTTACTTGTCCTAGCTAGGCTATGTACTAGGTAGACTCTGAACCACGCAGTCTGCAGGAAGGAGATTCAACTCCGGTTTTGGACGCATGGTGGGGATATGTGCAAAAAACGTCGGCAGCTACTTGAATATAATAAAACAAAACTAGACTCCTTCCTACTTCAGCGACATCACGTGGTGGGGGAAGGAACTTACGAAGACGATGGTCAGTTACACGATGGTGCATGTTGGCATGTAGGCGCTCGGCACTGCGGGGCTGGGCACTGCTTTGGGCGTGACTCAATCCCAAACAATAAGATGGAAAAATAGTAACGGTGTATTTATAGTGCTTGCCGACTTGGAACTGAATCGGATTCATTGTTATCTGCATCTAGAAGATTATGAAGAAGTGAATTGCAGCACTCTTGACAGCTCTTTACGCAGTTTGTGCTGTATTTATGTGAGACATTTATAATAATTGATTTGTTAATCATTTATTATCAAGGGCGTGTCACGTTAATGCTCGTAAATAAATATTGCATCCCGCGGGAACGCTTGGCTTTGCTGCCATTGGCTGCTTTGATAGGTTCCTTCGTGGTTCTTTCATTCGCCGTGTGATGTCGCTGAAGCGCAAGAAGTCTAGTTATGTTTTATTTTTCAAGTAGCTGCCGACGTTTTCGGTACATATCCCCACCACCAGAGTGAGTTTTCCTTCCTGTAGACTTCGTGCTCTGACTCATTCAGCCGGTGCGAAATT